>JAUBNQ010000002.1:7275043-7287175 GCA_032353495.1 Ctenopoma kingsleyae | reverse complement strand
TATCAGACTTGTATTTAGATACTTAGATTGATATTTGTGAAGATTTCACACATAATGCTCATGCATAAGGTGCATGCCATTTTGAAAACAAAACCAAGCAAAAAAACCCCCAAAACTTTATTTTGAAATATTTGCATTCTTGAAAATAAAGCTACAAGATGTCTAGCTGTTAACTGGATTTGCTGTCATTTATAACTCATCCACATGCCAAAATGACCTGGAGGTTATCTCCTGGTCCAACCCAAACCCAGTCTCCTGACATCATCCCATCCACTTCTCCTAGGTTTGTCTTTTGTCTGCTAATACACTAAGAGCATTTTCCCCCTCAGTGATTTTACAATCAGTCGAGTCGTATTTCACCTGCCCTCTGATATCTGCCTCTGCCTTTATTGTTGTTATTATCCAACACTTAGCTTTTATGGCTCTTCCTGACAAATCCTCGCAATAAAGTCATAATCCATTTATGAAAGGGCCTAACTAATCAATTAATGAAAATTGGACCTACAAAGGCAGGCCGAGGGGCCATTGATTGAAAGTGTCTGTGTGGGGCCGATGAGCCTGTTAAAATACTTGTTAACACCCAGGAATCAAAGAGCTGAAATGGAATTGCTTCTCTAGCAATTAGTTTATTGATTTAATCAAGAGTCTTTAATGTAGAGGGTGAATGTGTGTGTGTGAGCAGAGGTGGTGGGGTGTGTGTGTCATGGGGGTGCTAGGTGATCTGCTCCCCTAGCCAATAAAGCAGGGATTTGTGTTTGACTGTGTTCTTAAAGAAACAGATGAGCCAGCTAAACTGCACAAGTTTCTCTTTGTGTGTCACTTCTTGTTTGCATCTCCCTTCCTCTGTTTTGTCAAACACCTTTTCTTGTATGTTAGAAGGTTCTGATTGAGTCTTTCTGCTGATTGCGTCTTGATTTTTTTCATCCCCTCGTTTCGAATCAGTGCTGTGGTGTATTTACTCACTAGCGTAGGGTGAGTTGCCTGCAGATCCATTGAGGAAGTTGGGCGAAGTGCCCAAGGTTGCCATGCCAGAGTTAGCGTAGCCATTCATGCTTGTGGAGACAGAGCTGTAGCTACTCTGCTGAGGAGTGGAGCTGGGAACATAACCATGAGGGGAGACACTGCTTGTGCTCCTACTGAAACCTATGGACAGGAGAGGAGATGGAAAGAGAATAGGTGTTAGGGGTATAGCAGATGGCAGACAAAACAAAACAAGAAAGCCTAGTATCCATTTAGTGCTGCCAAAGCATTTTTTCCTCCACACGGCTAATGGACACAATATAAGTCAAAATAATTTTTGAAAAATCTTGATGGTTGAAAGAGAAAGCTATGAACAGGGTGGAGGAAAAAGGATTTGAGAGGGAACTAGCTGAAACCCAGCTACTGAAACAAGAGGCATTTAACCTTACTGGCTCCTGTCCAGAATTAGATATATTGATAAGGCAATTAACACTAAAGGGCCTCTGCAGCTCTCTTGTAATTTATAAAGAATGAAGCCAGTATTTCTACAGGACCTTTCCCTCCTTTTTGCTTTACAGGGCATTGAACAGAAAGAAGACAAGATGGAAAGAAGACTATAAATATACATCTCAGGTCAAACATGCTGACACTGGAGAACAAAAGATAACAACTGGAATTGAACATCAGACATTTCTACTCTCTAGTGCAACAAGGGCTGCACTTCATTACTGTAGTAACCTCCTCTTCCATAATCATGCCACCAATCCTCTTTTCTCATATGCTAGCAGATCTGTAGACCGGAAGCCAAGCAGCTGATATCTGCTGTTTTCCTCACATCTGAAGATGTTACCAAATGAAGGTGAAGGGCAGAGGAAGAAGTGAGAAGCTCATTGGAAGTATTGAGACACATCCAGAGGCTAATCCATCCACTCTCCTCTCCTTCCCCTGATACACGTGATGAATCACCACTGACTGCACCCACATCTCTCTCTGTCAGACAGGGGCAGACCCCAGTCTAATATACACACCCCCAGGACCCACTCATATTTCTCTATCATACTCCATCCGTGGCTCTCTTGTTCCTCACTCTCTCACCTTAGTTCTCTCCTTATCTTAAGTTTTGCTACCATCTCCCCTGTTCTACCTCCTTTCCCTCCTGACCTCCTTTTTCAGATTCCTCCCTAAATCATCCTCTCTGAATTTCCCACATGAAAAATCAAATTACCCTATCACAATATTCAGCTTGAAAAAAAAAAACAATCCATATACACATCACATTTCCCATCATAATAGACTTTAATTGTTTCCTGTTGAGTTTGCTCACCCTGATTGGCTGTTTGCGCCACCTCCGACCCAGTGAAGGAGTTAACGGCCATCATGCCAGCATGGACGGAGCCGCTGCCAAGACTGGCTAGCTGGTTGTGCCCCCGTGGCACTGTTGTGTACAGAGCCTCTGCAATATCCGCTGCTCGTTTCAAAATCATCTCCTGACAGTGAGGGAGAGAAAAAAGAAAGAGCTGTAGTTAGCAACGCAGGCAGAAGACAGGAGAGGAGAAAAGAAGAGAGAAAATATGCCCTTGATGCAGGCTTTATGGTTTCACAAGAATGCTAGATCTCAACTCAAGATATTGTCCGTGTAAACCTAGCAAGCTGAGCGGTTTTTATCAGTGGTCACTGGGAGTGGTGCGATTGGTTCCAGTAAATGGAGGAAAGGCTCATTAACAGACTCATCAAATCTTTACCCTGCCTCTTCCCCCTTGCTTCATGTTTCCATTCTCCCCTCCATTCACAGTCCAACTCTAATCCTACTTGTCCTCCTCAGCTGTGTCTTCCTATTCTCCTCTCCTCCCTCTACATTTAGTTTTCATTATATTTCTCCTCCCTTCCTCCTCCACATATGAGCTGATAAAAACACTAACATCCTGCGTGTTTGTGGGTCACAGATCTTGCACGAACACAGCAGGGTGCTGCAGGACCAGTGTAGTCACCGCCTTTGATGCTGCTCGTGGTGCAAACCACAAACATAATTTTATCTAAGAAAAGATATTGATGTTTGTGTACATGCTGGTGGCGTTTTTCTTTTTAGTGTGTGTGTTTACCTGGTTGTTGTGAGGCATCCCGTACAAGGCCTCTACCAGGTCTGCTGCTCTCTTTAAGATCACCTCCTACAATCAAGCGCAGAAAGAAGAAGGGGATTGATCATGAGTGTGACGGCTCAAAGAGTTCAGTCACTTTTATTACATTTCACTTCTTACATTATGCTGTGAATGCAGAACAGAGATAGCGAGAGAGGAAAGAAGCAGACAGAGGAAGGGAGAGGAAGAGAAATGGGCCTGTCCCAGCACTTTGTTACTTGCTGGGCAGTTTGGGAGAGCAGAGAGAAGATACCGTTATCTGTGAATAAAACATGAGCCTATATCTCTCTATCAGTCAACCATCTTCTACATCTTCTCCTCCCTACTGTCAGCACCAGATCATGAATCTACTGCACATGATCACACATCAATCTCATTTAACACAACATATCATCAGTTTGACGGCTATACAACTCCCCCCGTCAGCTGGGACACACCCATCTCCTGCCCTGCATTAACCCCGGTAATGATCCAAGTGAATAGCCCTGCACCTACTTTGTGTGATAAATGTAGAACATCATTGCTCAGGTGAAAACCGCCGAGTGGAATTTCCCACATCAAACATTTATCCTAACGTAGTGTTTCTCCGCGCTCATTTTCTACCGCTTACCCTCCTTTCTGTACTCTCTCTGTCTTTATTCTTTTCCCTCCTTGAGTGTATGAGTGTGTGACTGCAGGCAGTTGTTATATGTGTGTGTGTGATGTAGACACCTACAGCCCTACGAAACCCTTTTTAAAAGTTAATGTGCCGGGGCCAGGATATATGCTGGAGGCGCGACAACCAGAAAATTGCAGCCCCCTTCCCTCCAACCTTCCCCTCGTTTCTTTCTCTCCCTCCTTCTCTTCCACTTGCGCACACACACGCTGTGCGCTATACCCTCCTGAGTGTATCCCTCGCTGTGAACAAGCCCTGGAGCATGTGTGCTCTCTGTTCCGTGACACACTGCCTTTCAATCAGACCTCATATCACAAGCGCGCACACACACACACAGGTGCAACCGCACACGCAGTCACACGCATGTGGAGGCTGTCGAGCACGCCCAGGACATGACGAGAGGGTCAGCAAAGCAATAAAGATTGTAGAGCGCTGTCCGAGGTGCTAAATTCACTCAATAATGGGAGCGCTGCCTCTGTGTTAACCTCCCATTACTAGCACTATTTGGGGGAGGCAGAATGGGAGGCTGGGGGAGGAGGAGGGGAGTCAGAATGAGGGGAGACCAGAGAGGAGGCCTGCTTGAAGTGATTGAGAGACGTAGAGGCCCTAGGTAGGTAAGTGGTTCTTTAGTATGTATGCACCGCTCCTCGCTTCCTTCTCTCTGCTTTTCCTCGACGCCCCATGCCTCCCAGGGATTACTAGATAGGTAGATGGATGGATAAAAAGAGAGAAAGGAGGAGGAGGAAGAGAGGGAGGAGGAGCAGGGGAAATGAGGGAAGTGTGAAGCATTAGGACACAAACAGATCCCCAGCTGGATTGTAACGGTGTTCGGGGAGGACACGTGAAACAGTCACTTCATCTAAATTTATTTTTGCCTTCAGCTCATTCTCCTTATGGCCTTACGATCTATGCATCCTCATCTCTCAGATCCTTCCACACTTGCATCTCAAAACTACTTTCTCTTGTTTCCCTCTTCTTCTCTGTCTCTCCCATTCTCTCTATTAATCACTCTCCTGTGGTCCTGTGCCCTGTCTGTACCTATCAGTCTCTCGTTAGCAAAGGGATCTGTCCAGCAGCTAAACGCGATTAGGCAGCGCTCCAGAGTCGTTCTGATAAACAGATAAATGTGGTTAGCGCCGTGCTGCCTCCCTAGCTCTGCTGCTGTAAGGGGAGACCATTTCCTGGGCGCAGGGTCTCTTCCCGTAAAGTCAGGCCCACAGAGACGTCAACAGGAAGGGGAACCTGATCCAGAGCAGAGCCTGGTCTCGTTTGGCAGGGCGGTCACTCATTAACTGGCCCCAGACCCCCAGCTATAAGACAGCCTTAGCTAAATACCATGCAGTCTGGCTACCCAGCACTCCCTCCTCACTCTGACTGCCTGACTATTAGCTAGAGCACAGTGTGGAGGATGTTTTCAGCTGGACTCTGGATCATTACCACAACATACAGAGAAAGAACAGGCACTGGCAGATATCCTGCATGGTCCCTGCTCAGTCTGTGTGTATGGGTTCATTAAGAATCCCCTCGCAAATGGTGCCACTGCAGTGGAATACATTATACGTCCAATCAGTTTGATCTTGGTTAAAAATCGACAGAGGAAGAGTCACAAAGAGGCTTTGCCAAGGTAACCATGAATGGACATTTATATCTTGAGTAGTTGCCAGTGTATGCCCCTCTCCTGCCCCTCTCTCTAATGATTGAGGCCAACAGTTGAGAGAAGTGTGGTCAACAAACTGTTATTACCTCAATAAAGGCACAAATCAATAGAGCTGAAATGAACAGCCAGGCCTGCCAGCTATCGGTGTTCATTTAGAAGAGAAAGAGACACCACTGAGTGAGTGAGGAAGAGGAAGAGAAGCGAAGAGAAGAGAAGAGAAGAGATGGATGGATACAAAGATATTTAGAGAGATACAGGGGGTTGATAGGCTAAAGACCAGAACTCACCGGGACAAGTCTTGTATCCACCAGACATGACACACAGCAAGGACAAGTGATTTCTCTATCTTCCCTCTGCATCTACCTGGGCTCTCCATCTCTGCCTCATGGTGACTTCCTTCCAGTGTGTGTGCGCATGTGTGCGTACGTACAGGAACACAGAAGTGCGTATGTGCATTTCTGTGTGTGTACTGGTTTGTGTGTGTGCTGGAAGTAATAAAGTCCACCCGGGGTTGACTTCGATCCACTGACCCAGCAGGAGGTAAGACTGGACAGCTATGATGGATCACCTAACCTGCTTCTGCCTCTCTCTTCCTCTCTCCCCTCAGCCTCCTTTTCTCCCTCTCTTCCTATTTTCCTCCCTCTATCCATCCCTTTCCTCTCCCACTTTGCCAGTCTAAATGACCTTATACTCAGTGGAAGGATGAATAGAGTTGATTGTGTATTTAAGGTGCAAATTAAGTGTTTGTTTGAGCTGAAAATGACCAGAACATTTGATAAAATGTTTATGTACAGACTACATAGTTTCATGTATAGCTTACTGTCTGTGGCACACAATCATTTCTCTGTATGTGAGGTCATGCTGCCCTCGTGCCATGTATATCCATATGTGCTATGAAACTCTAGAAGTTGCCAATATGCCTCTGTAACAGTGTTACCAAGACAAATCCCTATAAAATAACTGCAACCAGCATGAGCACCAATACATGAGAGAAGTGCAGGCACTGTACCTTGGGTAATCTCTCTTGGTCTCCAGGGTGCCTGGGGATGACCTTCTGTAACCTCTGGAAGCCGTAGTCTATGGTTGGCTCATTCAGCGCTGAGTACAAGCAGGGAAAGGAGACAGAGAAAAAGAATGTTTAATGCTTGATTCTTCATGATGAAAACACCTACTGTTCAAGAGCAACTGTGAGATAGAGCGGGAGAAACGAGTGACGGTAGAAATGACTGAATTAAGCATGGTTTTACATGAATATTTCAACGTTAAACTAAACACGCTGGAAAATGTGGGTGTTCTCTATTAAGTCTGGGATGTGTCTCTGTTTGCCTGTGATGTAATGAATCTCTCTCTGTCGCCTGCTTTGGTGGTTAATAAAAAGACTGTCAGGAATCAGGCAGAGTGTATGTGTGTTTGTGTGTATGTGTCCTGTGGTCTTGCGTTGATCAGCGACTAATATAAGCAATTACAGAGCCTGGTTCCAATATAACAAAGGCTTGATCGCTCCGGGGAACAAGCTAAATACACACACACACACTATCATACACACTCACGTGCATACACAGACTCACACAGATAGAGTCAGATCATCCAGGCAGCAGAGAGAAAGCACTCTCTCGGCATGCTGTGGTCGTGCTACAGTAATTGAATATGAGAAGATTTACCATGAATATTTAAACATTAGAATAAATACAATGAAGATCTGAGGCTTATAGTACAAACACTTCAGAGGAGGATTGTTGGATAAGTGCTCTCTCCACATAATTCATTCCTAATGTACTCTCTCTCTCCTCTCTGTCTTTTACCCTCCTCCTCCTTCCGTCTCTTTGTAGGTTGCCTGGGGATTCAACATGGACAACAGTCTTTACTATTTGTCTGGCAACAGCCACAGAGATGCTGCTTTATGGTCATGTATGTAACCTTGACATATGCGTATTTGCAGTTCTATGTGTGTAGAAAGTGTAAGAAAAGGAGCCATTATGTGTGAGGATTGCCTGTATGTGTCTGTGCTGTCCGTCTGTTTCCCCTGTAGGTCACAGCTTGGATGTTCCTAGGGGCTGATGCCCTGCTCGCCTCACATCTGAGCAGCCAGGCTGACTAGGCGGCCCCCAGAAAAAGGCCCCTAGAGGCTATGAGTACAAGCTGTCCTGCTGGACCTCTTGTGACTTCACCATGGCTCCTTCTGAGCCACTCTCTTGAACACAAAACCAAAACGAAAGCAAAGCCACGGGAATCTGTGATGCTCTGTTTTGGCAGCACAAACATATTTGGACAGCTCTCCCAGAGGGCCGTTCCAGTAATCCATAAGAGTGAAAGAACGGAAAGGTGAAAAGCTAGAAGCACAAAGACAGGAAAAAGTAGAAGTAGAGATGCCATAGGCAGGCTCAACTTCTGAAGAATCTTTTGGGAGGCACACATTACAGGCCAGCTGGTCCACTGATAAAATAAGCCAAAACAATGAGATGATCACATGCAACAAATAAAGTATGAATTATTTCTGAGGACAAATATTTGACATTACCTCCCTATTCTCTGATCTCTCTAAAGCCTTAAGGAGGATTTGCCCTGGATTAGGCCTTCAGTCTGAGGAGGGGATTGTTACGACAACATCCTCTCTTTCGTCTCACAGGCTTTTGTTTTTATGATGAATTTTTTATCAGTTCTCCACAATGTTCCAAATGAGCCTCGAGTGAACAATAGCATAAAAACCCCAAGACGTACAGAGATACCCCCTATTACAAATAAAGAGCCAATTTTTGTAATTGAGAGAGGAAGTGATATTGTCTCAGCTCGTTTTCAAGGACCATAAACCAGAGGAGGAGTATGTGGGGGACAGTGCGCACCACTAACTACCTGGCTGTTCCTCTTTGGGGATTACATTGGCATTAGATGTTCTTATATCTATGCTCAATATCTCATATTTTACCACAGAAATTAGTACTGGAAAAAGAAAAAAAAAAACTCTCCTGCCTCGAAAGTGGAGTTTTGTGCCAGTACACTCTAGGATTCAAAGCACACTCTTCTATACAGGTATATTTATAATCCTTAGCTGTCGCTCTCCAGAAGAGCAAATCAAAGCCAGTAAAACATAACTGCCATAAATAAATGAATAGATGAGCAACAGCCGTGGACTGGAGGGATTCACCTAGCAATCACCCACATCAGATCAGATCAATGCTCATGGAAATTTCATGAAGCCTAGAATCCACACCGCTTCATATTTCACTATAATAACCCACAGAGCTGCAGGGGGAGTGTGTATGAAGGGATGAGGGGGTAGAAGAAGGAGGAGAGGAAGCTAGGGTGGAAGGGGTGGAGGGGCGTTGGAGGTATGAGCTTCAGAGGGAGGGGTTAAGGGGGTGGATGTTTGGGGTGGAAAGAGTAGCAGGTGGGGGGGTCGAGGGATAATAGAGAGGTCAGAATGGCGGAGTCGTCCTGGAAACACAAGAGAGGAGGAGGAGGAGAGACAGAGAAGGAGGGGAAACTACAGTAAGTGTCCAGGAGCTGTGTCTCCTTCTACTCCTGTGTCACATCAGTGTGCGTGTGTGTGTGTGTGAGGAGGTGAGTGGGTAGTGTACTTGCAGGGTTAGGTAATTGGCTCTGAGGCTTGATGTTAACACCTTAACAGGCCCTCAGACAGTGGGTAAGGAGCTGATCATATCACCAAACCTTCTGTTTCTCTCTCTTTCTCACTCTCTACTCCTTCATCTCCCCTCTGCCTCCTTACATCTCTCTCTCCCTCCCCTCTCTTTCCCTCCCCTCTGTAGTCTCCAGTGCTCAGGTGTGATCTCATAAGCGCTGCTTGGCGATCGATGCTGCCAGTGGCAGGGGGTTCAATAGTCCTGAATTACGGCTTCATTTCTCCCCCTCTTCACACAGATGAGAGCTAACCCCCACCCCCACCCCCCACCCCCCATCAGCTACACTACAAGCACACACACACACACGCACAAAACACCACCACCAACTGCTCACAATTCAGATCAATACCTTACAATCTAATTTTTATCCATTTTTCCATAAACCCCGAGATTGCGTTTATTTGCAGAATCCGACAAGCTAAATAAAGCATCGCTTGAACATGTCAGGGAGACTAATGCATGGCTGGAAATTCATACACAGAAAACAGATGAGTAGAGCCTTTTGCTCCTAAAGGAAGGGAGAGGTTGAGGCTGAGGAAGGAGGAGAAGGAGGAGAGGATGGAGGGGGTGGGGGGTACACTAAGACATTCTACAAATCAATGGAGGTGTGGATGCTACTACAACCTACGCTCTAATTATCTGTTGCAAAAAGTGCGTGTCGACAGTTAACAATACCTGACAGCACGGATCCTCACTGGGAGAATGTAAATTCTAAAAAAAATCAAGATAAAAAGTGTATGCTTGAATTAGGATATAAGAAAACAGAAGATATCATTCCCGCTGGTGAACGCTGTTCATTTCAGCAGGGTATAAAATAATCTACGTTCGAAATTCATTTACATCATCATCATGGAGCAGATGCTCCTGTAATAAGAAGGGAGCATGCTAAAGAGGGAAGACAAGCCACATGGTGCAGAAAATTAATCTCAATCTCAAATAGAGGTTTGAATTTCCTAGCAGTTAAGGATGTGTGCAGTAAACGTGAATGTGTGCAGCTATCTCAGCTGGTCCTGTCTCCAGCTGGAGACCGGCCGTTTTAATCAACAGCAGGCCTCCACCCAAGCTCAATAAAAGACAGCATTCACAAATAGGAGCAAGACAAGTAATTGACCAGCTCGTGGTTGCACCCCACTTTTATTGCCAGATGACTACATGCTGCATTTGTGTGTCTGTAATGTGTGAGGGTGCTCATGCATGAGTGGGGGGTGTATCACATGTGCGCACGAATGCAGAATGTGTGTAAATATATGGTAACTGTGTCTGTATTATAAACAAGCAACAGATTTTCCGATTTGATTATTGCACAAACTGCACCAAAATTGTGATATCAACACAAGCATTTGAAGTGCTCAGGCTCCACCCGAGCAAACAATCTTTCTCTCTGTGTGTGACAAGTCGATTTCATCACTATGTGGAACAACTTAATTAGAGATAAAATAAATCAAAACTTTACAGAGCATGTTCATGCTTACAGCACTTACGGAGGATTCATCTGTTTTTCACTCCACTGTCTGTCGTGTATAAAATGACAGACAATGACAGTCTCTCCTCTCCTAAAACTAATTTGGTGCTCAGAGGCAGGCGGAGAGAGACGGGGAGAGATGTCAGTAGCATCCCGGCTGGTTTAAATTCTGTTCTTGACTTTTGTCTTTTCCCTCGCTGTTCCTGCTCCTCCTTGCAGAAACTGAGTGATGTTTCCCACACACCTAATCTTCACTCAGTGCTGAAAAACTACCCCTAATGTTTGTGCGTGTGTGTGCGAATGCGAGTCAGCGCGCGTGGTGTCGGCCTTAATGTGAGCCAGCACAGCCTTTTAATATCAGCAGAGGTTGTAGTGGAAGCACTAAGCAGACAAGGCTGCATACTGAGGAGGGAGGGATTGCCTTTTGAACGACAAGGGTGATTCATCAACTCCACCAATCTATGGCCAGTATTCCTCTGTCACAGACACAAACACACATACATACACACACCCACATGGGCCATGGTGGCAGACAGTATTATCACTCTATATTGCATGGAGAAAAGAAAAGGGAGAGCTTCTCTGATGAATGTTACAAAGACAGTAATCCAGTAAAAGGTGATACACAACCAAACATGGAGATGCATTGGTATAAGGAAGACGGGAGGGCGAGGGAAATGACCTGATAATGAGAGAGAGAGCGAGAACGATGGGAGAGAGAGAGAAAGATTAGGGAGAGCTCTCAGCCCCAGAGGTGGGTAAGGCAGAGGGCAGAGTGAGGAACAGAAGGGGGATAAAGGGATAAAAAGACAGAGGAAGAGCAGAGAATGAAAAAACATTCTTTTATTCTTATCAGTGGAGAGCTTAATTGCCTTTGATGAGTCTAATTGGAGCTTTCTGAAGTCTAATGGCAGAGGAGTCCTCAGAGACGACAGAGGACACATTACTGTAATAGCTTCTCTCCGAATTTCCTCTGCACCAAAGGTCTCCTGCTTCCCTTGCCTGTCCTGAACTAGAGCTGTTTTGTTTTTCCATTCAACGATGGCTGGTTGTGCAGTATCAATGATCATGCGGAGTAGGGTGGGGGTAAACCTATAGAAGGGTTATGCGTGTGTGTATGTGTTGGGTATTTTTGCAAAGTAGCAGTAGCAGCAGTATTGGGTATGTGTTGACTTAATTAGGTCTGTGAGCCGCTCGCTTTCCTCTCCTCAGCAGAAGTTGATTAGCAATGCCAGCTGTCCCCAATGTAATTCAGTGTGCTCATGTGTGTGTGCACATGTAATATATGAGTATATGCATGTGTGTGAGTGCGGGGCTGTGTTTATGTGTGTGTATGCGCTAGCTGCCAGCTGCCACGCAGTGCTGCCAATCCTCCATGATTAGTACCCACTGGCAACTGGGCTCAAACTGGTGCCAAACAGACCCAGGAGGGCAACATGGCCCATGGTAATCCTCCATCCCATCCCTCTCCTCTCTCCGCTTTCTCATCCACCTCTCTGTCTCTGCACTCTCATCAATTGCCTTTTCCATCCAAATGCTCTGCTCATCCTCCCGCTGCTTTCTCCCTTTAATTCCAGATACCTAATGTGAGCAGGTCCTTTCCTCGATAAAATGAGATAAAATGA
>JAUBNQ010000002.1:7261342-7271905 GCA_032353495.1 Ctenopoma kingsleyae | reverse complement strand
TGTCATAAGGGTTGACAGGTTGACATTGTTTTGTTTTAGAAGGGTATCAAGCCAAAATGGATCGCAACCAAATGGTGACTAACCTCACTCCAGACTAGCATGGTTCCAAAGATGACCTGCAGGCCATCAAAGAAGTTGTCCCCGATGATGATGACTGTAGCACCCCCTGTGGTCCAGCCTTCACTCGGGCTGATGGCTTTGATACTTGGGGTAGCTGCAAGATTCACAGACAAAACAGATTAACTAACCTAATGACCCCCCTCTATGAAGGACTTTGCTACTGGCACCATGTAACAGATCCCTCTTCTTCTTCCCATCTCTCTCTCACACACACATCAACTCCTCTCCTCTCTCCCAGAGGTTGGGGGCGAGTGAGGAATACTAATCAGAGTCATTATACGTACCCTGTTATTAAACATCACCCTTGCCCTGCGTGTGAGGGCAGCAGCGGTGCGCTTGTTTTATGACACGTGGCAAAGCGTGCGGGCGTGTAAATGTCAGGTGTGCTGAGTGTCTGATCAAAGGCCACGCGACCGGGGAGTGGAGCAGAGCCAACAGTAGCTCTGTCCTCTGAATACACCTCCTTCATTAACCAAACACGAAGCTTTCGCTCAGCTGCCTGTTTCGTATATATGTTGAGGTACTGTTAGTACCTAGCCGTGGACTGTGTGACCACACAGGCTCATTTCATCTCCTGTGTGGAGCTTAAAACATATTCTTTATATCTTATCAGACAAAGCACACGGAATAACAACAATAAACCACATTTTCAATAACTGGTATTCAATGTGTTTTTTGATCTGATCTGTTGGTATTATGGACTTGCAGATTACTGACGTGATTGAAGAAAAGAACAGCACTGGGAAAATACATGTTTATACAAGCTAAATCTCCTCTCCTTAACAGATATGCAGCTTGTCAGACATGCTGTAATTCTGTAAAGCGGCATAATCCACTTTAGACTAGGCCGACTTTTTTCCCTGAAGCCTAGCCTTTGCTCTTTGCCTGACTCCCTGTTCTGTTGATCCTCCCCAACAAGCTGGAATGATATTTAGCCCCCTGATACGCCTGCAGAGATCAACGTTCACCAAGCAGCAATCTGTGGCCGTAATCATGGCCTAAGATGCCTCCTTTTCACAGCCGCTGATATTATGTGCGCTCCATGTGCATGTGTGTGCTTATGTGTGTGTGTGTGTGTGGATTAACCAGATGGCGGAACGTGAATCCATGTGATAGGATTATACTTTGGGGTGTTCCTCGATGCCATCTGTTCAACTCTATACACTGCTCATCTTTTACCGCCTGAAATGGGCCCCCAAAGTTGACTATCCTGCACACAAACTCAACACATGCTACAAAGAGAAGGGGGAGGGCAAAACAAAAAAGAAACCACTGTCTTCTTTCTTATCACTTCATCTTTTCTGTATACCATGGTGTACTTTTACCCCTTCCTCTCATCATGCCTACATCTCTCTATGTCCCCCCTCTTGTCTTGTTGTTTCACTCTAGTTGTTCTCTTTCTTCTAACCCCTGTCATCAGGAGAATAGAAAATCAGAGAGGAAGAAATTCCCAAACAAATCTCTTTGACACAGGGAACATCTGTTAGGGTACTCTTCTTTCTGTGTAAGATCCAAGTCTCAGTGACGTCTCCAATATGTCTCATCTTTGTGAACCTCTCTAATTGTCTGTGAGACCAGTCTCAGGGAAGTGGTCCACCTTACCACTGGAGAACAGTCATTAGAAAGACTTAACCATAACATTCAATCTTAATGCAATCTACTGTAGGCCATCATGTAAATCCCTTCTTAGTTTTTTGTCATTATCATCCCTGAGGTTGACTTTCCTCAAAGCAAAAAAATATGTTTCTCTTATTCAATGTCTGGGAAATCGAAATGAGAAAATAACTGGATTAGGGACTTGGGAATCAGTGCTTGCTCCTAAATCATGTGCACATGTCATTATGAAGTATTAAAGGTTTGGGTCTGACTGTGCATGCGGGGGTGTGTATGCGTGTGGATGGGCTTTTTTTTGTGTGCGCATGGGTGTGTTTGAAAACCTGAGGGATGGGGAGTGATGGAGGGCTGCAGGATAAAAGCAGGTCTCTGAGGAAATAAAGCCAGTGTTGGCTTTAAGCAGAACAGACCTCATAAGACACATAGTGCTTATGCGAGGTAGAGTAGAAGGCCCAGAGGCTGAGACCTGAGGGGAGCAAGCCACAAGGGAGAGACAAAAGACTCACTAGCTACCACTCTCTCCTCTTTTAGTGTGAGATAGAAACCCTACAAGAGAGGAAAGTGAGAATCTGGGAGGAAGCAGGAGAGAGAGATAAGAAAGAGAGTAGGTTTGAGTGGGATAGAGCGGAGACAGAAGATGGGTTGAGTGCCGAGCCAGACGGTGGGGAGGGGGTGACGGGAGGGGAGTTGAACGGAGAGAGAGGGAAAGTGAGGAAGACAAAGAAAGCAAGGAAAGAGAGCCTGGGTATTTTGTTCTTGCTTTTAATACCATGTTCCAGGTAGGACTGTGTTCCTTCTGAGGGGTCCAGTCTTCGAGCTCTGCGCCCGTGTTTGGAATTGTTGTGCACGAACATGTTGTCGGAGACGGCAAGAACGTGACCCTCTACACTCACTGTGGTCGATACTACCACCTGAAAAAGACAAATATACATTGTAACCGTGGGACTAAGAGTTGGACAATAAAAAAACTATGGAGAAACAACACATTTCACATTGATACAGATGCTTATAAAACGTATGTAGCAGTGTGTTGTGAATAGAACACTATTAAATCCTCAAACCCTACAGTATGTGTTGCACTTTCCCTGGGGTTTTTCCCTTAGAAGCTATGCATTTTTTTAAAGTCTGCTCATTTTCAGTGTTTTTCTTTGCACATACTATATGTGCCTATAGAGTTATTATGGTGAACTTGTTAGCATATAGTTTCCTGTTTATGTATCCAACAGACACATAGCAACTACTCGACAAAATGTGTAGATCTTTAGTTGCCCATATGTTCCCTATGTACACCCAGCAGTCGGTGTGTTTGTCTGTCTGTCATTTAGTGCCAGTGTATAGTGCGCTTTCTGAGCTTTTAGCTGAAACAGCTGCAACTGAAGATGATGCTACGAGTGCTGTGAGAATTAACTGAGAGAGTAAAGTTGTTGGCTGGACAAACTTAACTGGTTTAAACCAGTTTGCAATAGAAAGTGAATTTTACACTTTATAGCTACAGTTATAATTATGCACATGTGCACTCGGTTGACTAGCGTAGAACAGGTTGTAACTTGTGATAGTTGTTACAGAGGAGATAATTTATGCTGTGAATATTTTGTTTTGTTACAATTGCAGAGATGTTAAGTAGAATAAAATGCTGGAAGACAGTTCTAGGAAGTGTGCTTTTGTTTTGAGGCTTAGAGTTAGACCCATTAGA
Source organism: Ctenopoma kingsleyae (assembly GCA_032353495.1). Lineage (NCBI taxonomy): Eukaryota > Metazoa > Chordata > Actinopteri > Anabantiformes > Anabantidae > Ctenopoma > Ctenopoma kingsleyae. The sequence goes on along the minus strand of JAUBNQ010000002.1, from coordinate 7,268,478 downwards.
GACTGTATGCACGCAGGCAGTTACATCTCACCTGAAACCGCCTCATGTCTCGAGGGTTCCCTGCATTCTTCAGGCAGTTCTGGTTACACTTCAGGAAGAACTTGAGGAAGAACCTGCATACACAGAGAGAGACAATGGAAGTATAAGTGCAGTGCAAGCTACTTCAATAAAACCCCAAACACAAATAAAACAGCCATGGCAGACGAGGCTCATACACTATCCCACCCTCATCCATCAGTTGTTTATGACAAAGGCAGTTTTCTATGTAAAAACAGCTTGGGGGTATTGAGTAAGATGCTACCTTGTATATCCATCTCTGAGCTGCTGTCACAGCTTGCCATAAACTCACTGGGGCAGATGCAGGGCGCCCCCCCAATCCCCCCCCCCCACCCAGTTGCAGAGGCGTGTGACGGAGGTTGTGCTGTAGCTACTATGCAGCGCAGTGTTGCCATTCCTGCCTCTCTCAATCTCAGTGTGAGAGACCACATCAACAGCACCTGCCATGCATTATTAATAGGCTGAGATGGCAAGTATGGCTACCCACATCAATACTTAATGAGGGAGGGAGGCGGGAGGGTCTGAGGAGTAAAAGGGGGGGTGTATGTGTGTGTCTATGGAGGGGGGGCACCGGAGGCCTGAAAAGCAGAAAGGGGATGGCTGACAATTTATTCCCTAGCCCCACCCCGAGGCTTGAAGCATGACAACTTCTTCTTTAACTGAAACTACAGGACTGTACATTTCTCCACTCTCCCTACTGCATTGTCTGTATCTCTGAAAAAAAAACAACTATATCAAATGAACTGTGAAAATAAACAGCGCCATGTACAAATAAACAGGAACCCTCAAAAGGGGAAAAATAAAACTACAACATTTCCTGGTCCCCCCACCCCACCTCCCCCTCCTCCTCCCTTTGAGGTAGCTCAAAGAAATGCTGACAGCTGAAACTGCTTACAATACAGATCTCCACCAGCCAGAGAGAGAATCACTCCTTTGCTCAGCTTTTCTTTCATATGTCTTATTTTCTACCCTCTGTTCATTTGTTATGGCTAGGATTCTGCACTGGGCAGCGCGTTTGGAGCCAACTGCCTTAGATATAATCACGCACAGGCATCACGCACACACATAGCGAGACATGTCAAGAGAAACACAGTAAGCAGCAGCAGCAGCAGCAGCAGGAGCGTACGTTGGACAATTGCTTCATGTAGAAAAAAAAAGGGAGCAAAGAAGATACATGGACAGACTAGAGTTCTGTCTCATTTCAAGGGCCAGCCTACTGCTGTGCACATTACAAGCATCTGATGTAACACACAGACTTGTAAATTTATCCCTGACAACTTTTAAATGCATGACAGCTGGTTAGTGGTAGACACTCTTCTTCGAGTAAAGAAGAAACCGCCTCTTATGATCTGAATAACAAACTGTCTTTCTCTGCTGTTCTCTTTTTATCTTTCGCCTTTGTTTGTGCTCTGATTTACACTCTTGCTGGCGCAAGAGGCTAAATCTGAATGGGAAGGGAAGAGAGAGCGTGGAGACAGTAGAAAGTGAGAGGAGAAAATGATAGAAAGATCCACAAGGTGGGGAGTGTGTGAAAACCAAAACGAGAGACAGACCACCCTCCTGTATATTTTAGAAGCTGTAGGCCAATATCTCAATAATTCATGAGGCAGAAAGCTGGAGGTTTTTTTTATAGTGGCTGTTGGACCCCACAGGCTGAGGGTCTTCCAACTTTCTTATCTCCTTGAGGTCAAAGAGCAGCCTTGCAGACAGCTGTGGACTACATCCACTTGTCCAACTTACTCCACCTTCCTCGCTGCACCTCCTGTTTAATTCATCGACTCTGCTCTTTCCCCAACTTTTGTCGCCCTCCTTCTCTGAGGTATTCATGATGGATGTATGATGGATAAGTGGAAGGAAAAAAACTTTGGGTCACCAGAGTCAGAGGTGACCAAATCAGGAGGTTAAATATTAGAGATTGGAGAGGGGGAGAGGAGGAGGTGGTGGTGGAAAAAGAAAAGTGGAAGAGAGGAAGTGAACAGGAGAAGAAGAAATGACTCATTCGCTGTGCTATATGTCAGCATGTCCCCGCGATCTCCTGCATGCGTGGATCATCTGATTCATTATTTACATGACTTAAGGTGTCTGGAGTCAGCCGCACGGAAACATTACAAAACTGCAGCATGCTGATTCCTCTGCGCTCTTTCTCATCTACTGGGGAGTCGAGGGACTGGAATCACCGCTGCACACATTTACATGGATCAACAGAGTGTGTGTGGTGGTGGTGGTGGTGGGGGGGTTGTATGGATTAAGAGCAGTGCGTGTTAATATGCAATAGCAAAGAGATTACCATAAGGATTTATGATATAATCTGATTGACAGCTGACCAGTAAATACAGACAGATATCTGCCAATAGCCTATAATTCTCTTATTTATTCTGTTCAGCTTTCTATGATCATGTTTCCTTCAATCATTTAATCACTAAAAAGGAAAATTTATTGCTCCACTAACTGTTGCATTGTTTCTCATGTTAACTTGTTCCCAGTCTTTTATGTTAGATGTACCCACACATCATTATCAAAGCTAGTTCAACTGTTGATTTATTACATGTTAGTAACTGTTCATCAGTATTTTAATTATTAATCCATTATATTACAAACTATTTTGACTTCTCTGCCCGCCTTCATTCATGGGCGACGGTGTGTCCTGGACAGTGAGCTTATTGTGGCTTTTATTTTATTTATTATTGTAGAAATTAATTTAATAAAGATCAGCATTACACCAATTTGTAATCATACTGAATATTTATTGTCATCCTAAACACTATATATTTATTTAATCTAATCATCATTTCTGTTTTCAAATTAGCTCCATAATCTTTTCATGACCCCGCCGTCCTGGCAATTACAGCTGGTTGGCAATCACTACGCTATATAATGGCAGAAATAAGCAGTTTCAGGAATCCAGCTTTTCAAAGGCAGAACAGAAAAGACTGAATAAAAACCAGAAGGACATGCTTATTTCCAGTACAGTATTTCATCAGTTCTTTTCATGAACCATTGCTGTAGCTAAGGAAATAAGCTCAGTTTGATTTATTCTCTGGACATTTGGGGATTTTTAGGGAACTTTAGATGCAATTGTTTTTATTCCACAATGACTTTTTTAAACAGTGTGAAAACGTGAAACAGAATTCATAATAAAATAGCTAAAAATTTGAAAGTCATATAGACTTTTTTGCAGTTATTCAAACATGTATTGATTGTGCTGATGGCATTTTGACTCCACAGTATTTATAAAACCCTGATTTCAATTCTGCATATGATGATTCTGCATCAAAACTTTATTACAACTCATCTCAAACATCAATTTTCAGTCTATACACAATATTGTCTCTTGGATAGACCCTTGTTTTGATTATTGCTCTACCTTGTTTGTATTTGAGACTCTTGCTGGTGTCAAGCTGTTTTACAGTGCAGACTCCACGGCTACAAATATTACCAGTGCAAATTGCTGCACCAGCCGGATTAAATGAAATAAAACCATTTTGCTCTCACGTAATTACCCCCAAATCCAGGAATGGCTGTGGAAGTGAATTTGTGTAAATAACTGCTTGGCCTCTTGAAGCCTCATGGCATAAATTTGTAAGAGCGAGAAAAGAACGAATAAACACATGCAGCCAGTTGCCGTAGTAATTTAATGATCTCACAGTTTCATCATATCATAACGGGCATTATTTGTCACTTTGGAGCAATTAAACACAAAATCACCCTCTGCCCATAAAAAACAAAACAAGGAAAGCAATTATAACACAACTTTTAAGTAATCCCTGTAGCATCTAAATATTATTACTGCAGCGATAAAGATTGTATAAGCGATTAGCTAACAGCAAGGAAGCCTCCGAGGGACAATTCTGTTATATTTTCTAATAATTTTCCAACATTACCCACAAATGAGGTAAAGAGTTGTTTTCCTTGTCAAATTTAACACAGATAACTTCAGGACTGTGTAGTTTTATCTTTCCTCAGTAGTTCTAGTTTATTCATCTTTTCAGCCTTTTGTTGTACGTTGTGCTGTAAATCTCTGTGCCTCATTTCTTTATTCTTTGCCCCTCCTCTCTCGGCTCTCTCTGTTTTGTTCTGATGCTGATGCTCTGTAAAAATGGCTGTGGGTGATGCCATAACTCAGCCCACTCCTCTCCCTCCATCCATTTCTGTCGTACAGATCATCTCCAGAAGAAAAGCACTGTGTCTGGCTCCTAATATGCTTCATGAGGTGTGTAATTCACTGTGCTCCAGAGGGGAGCCATTTGTCTTGGGGGTTAACTAAGTGACACAACAGCATTTCCCCATGCCTGTTACCACCGTGGGACATGTTGAACTAATCTAGGCAGGTAGATGCATGGAAGATCCTGTACTTCAGCAATTAAGCATTAAGATCTGTTCAGGAAATTGATCTTAATGAAGTCAGGGGCAAATTAAGTGTAAACATTTGTAAGCAAATATAGTGTTACAACTGAAAAAAAAAGTGATAAAAAGCCAGCTAAACTAAGGGAGACTGCTGGTGTTCTCAGAGAATCAAATATCTTCCTCAGCTTCTGTTTTGTGTATTTTCTTTTCCTCCCCTTGTGTTTCAGTTCTCATTTTCTTTCTTCTCTCTGCAACTCTTTCTTTGGCTTTTTCCGCCATGCATCACTGACACTTCAACCAAGAGCCTGACTGGCTTGTTTTCATGGTGACCTGTCCCTGCCTGGAGTATATGTTTAAGTGTGGAAGCACACACATACACGCACACATACACACACACACACATACATACATCTACACATACACACACTAATTTAGGGAGATTTATGACTGGGGCCTTGCACCAGGAGCCACGCAGACTGACCCCAGGGGTGTAGGGGGGCACTAGATAGGAGAAGGGGGCTGGCTCCACAGGGGGGGACATTAATAATCCAGAACCAGGTCTGTCTCTGGGTCTGGCCTTGGGTCTCGGACACCAAGCTATAACAGGCTGCAGTGGCCCAGTTTAGATATAGTGGGAGAGAAACATCCAGTTTCAAGTTCCCTACTAATACATGATACACAATCTACATATGTAGACAGATAGATACCTTGACAAAAACATAAAGAAAACATGCAAACCACATAGAGTGCACATGCACAACATGGGGGCAAATGGCAAAGAGACAGAGGCCATCACACACGCACTTCTCTTCAGTCCGTTGGAATACTAATCCTCAAAGAAGCGGCGAGTACCTCTATATTGCCCCCATGTCTATCTTAAGTGTCATGATTAATTCAAATAGAACATCTCCCTGCGCTAAAAAATTTATTTCCAGCTCGCTCACTCCATGCACCGTCCCATCTTCCTCCTCGTCTGTATCAGCTCGGTGTGTGTGCATGACATGTCAGCTGAATTTGCCCCATCGTTAAATATTTCTCAGAACAAATGGACTCTGGAGGAGGGACACGGTGGGTCAGGGAGAGACCACGCTGTGCCTTTGCCGCTCAGGGAGAAGCCCCACATGGGAGAGATCGTTCCTCACTTCCCCTGCAGCCGAAGCTCCAGTCTCAGCTCGGGGACAGAAGTCCCAGAGACACTTAACCGATTGTGTTTCATCCATTTCATCCAAAAAGGATCATTCAAAATTCAACTGAAGAATCGTGCAGGGAGCATTGAAAGACAGGAAATGAGATCTCTGCTACTTGGGAGTAGCGTTAAAGAAAAGAGCACTGGATTCAACAACTTGTAGCCTGATAACATCACTACCTGTGGCCTTATTTTACACCAAAGCACTGGTGAAAAAATGCAACCAAATAAACATCTGTGCATGAATGTGTGTGTATGTGTGTGTGCATCAAAGCCATGATGAATAAGAGGCTGTCTGGGTGATGGACAAGCTTGGCATGCGGTACTGATTGAAACACTTCCTCTGTTGGGCCTGGCCCATTAATCTGATGGAGACAGAGACAAAGAGAGTGAGAGAGAGAGGGAGAGGGAGAGAAATGCTCCAGGTCCCCAGACCATGGGAGTAATGAAGGGTCCTGGTCCCTCTCACCTCAGTGCTGTCCTGCCATGCTGGGACGCTCTGCTACTCTGTCCAGCCCAAACCCTGCCCTCGTGGGACTGACCAGTGAATAATGGCCCTGTCATCAGCTTGGGTAGACGCCACTGCTCAGCCGAAGGGTGTGTGTGACCGCGTGTGTATGACCGTGTGCTTATGCTTGCCTGCACGCCTCCCCACGCAGTCATTTACCCTAACTGTTCTCCTCTCTACCTTAGTTGAAGACTGATGTATTCATATTGAATAGTGTTGATTTAAGCACATGTTAAAGTTAATGCATAATGCATGGGCTATATATAGCTTGATAAAGAGCGCTGTGTCAACCCGGGACCAGCCCCATACATTGTGGGGATGAATGTGCCGCTTGCAAAAGTTCCTTCTTTTTGTTCCATTTAAGCACTGTATTAAATCATAACTATGACTGTGACTGTACGCAGGCTCAAGGTTACGTTTCTAAATGCAGCAGGATCAGAAATCAGAAACTTAATTAGTGTGCCGTGTTTGTTCTCAGGTGAGAAGTTGTTCCCTCCAATGGGTCTTGAGGGAGGAATATGAAAACATAGAGTGGGAGACACAGAGAAAATGTGAGACAGGGATGAATGTGTGACAGAGGAAAGACGGAGGGAGACTGAGACGAAACAGAGACGTACGACTTCCTACAGTGTGTGTGTGTTTGTGTTTGTGTGTACATGTGCACGTGTGTATTTTGGCCTTGCGTCCCTCTGTGTTTATCAAACATATTACAGCTCCTTCTAGATTCCTCACCTGCACACCCCCAGCCTGCTACATATGGCCCACCAATCACAAAATAAGGAATCATGCATGAATTAGCATAGCTAATGGCCTTCCCTCTCCATTTAATATGCAAATTTCCTGAAACATTACTGAATGCCGTCTGTTCTAAATGAATAAATTTGAATCGCAATTAGAATAATCCTTTATAATTAATGAAAACTGTCAATTTTGGTTCATAAGTAATTTGATTAAAGTGGTGATGGGACACTTATGAAGTTCATCAGGCTGCGCGGAGTGTGAACACACACTTGCACGCATGCGCGCAAACACACACACACA
>JAUBNQ010000002.1:7236768-7254520 GCA_032353495.1 Ctenopoma kingsleyae | reverse complement strand
CACACACACACACACACACACACACACACACACACACACACACAGTATCAGAATAGACCTACAACCATTCATTTTTGCCTATGAGAGAAGAAGTCATTTTTTCCCTCCTCCTCTTGACTAACTTATTCCACGTCATTCACTGCCATCCCTTACTGTTTCTTTTCTTCTTTCCATCCCCCCTCCCCCCTTAACTCTCTCTCTCTCTCTCCTCCTCAACAATCTCAAGCACCCGTCCGCCTCTCTCTATACACATCTGAAGTGCCACTTAGGAAACCAGACTGGGGCTTGAGCCAAACTCTCCTCTCAGCGGTTCAGTGTTTGTGCGACTGTTTCTGTGTGTGACTTTTGGTGCCTTGGAGTCAAGATCACAAAATAAAAAAAATTTAAAAAAAGAACATGAAGCCTCACAGATCATCACAGCCACACATTTTCTTTTAATTCTGGACAAACACGATAATTTATGTCCAACTAAAAATCTGTTGACTGTGAAAAGCTCTGGCTAAAAACATTTGTTTGTCTCTGTTAAATCACTAATTATAGCCTGGCACAACACAGGGCAGATGCAGGCTAATTCACCATTAGGCCGTTTGGTGTTTATTAAACTTTTATAATGTGATCACTCTGATAACGGCACAATTGTTTCCCTGGGCATGTGTGATTATACTATTGTACCCCTCTGTACCTTGTAATGGCTCCCGCCGAGTGTGTGTGTCCGCGCGCGTGTGTGTCTTGTAGCTTGCGGAGTAGTGTTTTCCATTTCTCATTAGAGTGTCACAGACTCCTGCTGCAGGGTCAATGAAGGGGGGGAGACTGTGTGTGAATATCTGTGTGTGCATGTGTGTGTGTATCTGTTTGAAGGGGAGTGGGGTGGTAATGAGCGCAGGAACATAATACTACGGCGTCCATTAATGCTCTGAGGCAGTGACATTAGGCATACTTAACTAATAGAGCCAGTCTCTGCAATTACCCACTGTTATCTCTGCAGCTTTAGAGGGGAACCGGCTTTAATAAATGTTTGTAGTAATGTGATAAATGCCAGGTTTGCTCATTTGTAATCTACACTGCGGGACAAGGGGAAATGGGTGGATCTAATTGTTTTCCTCCAGATTCAAGAATGTGGTTAAGTTCAGCGAGAGAGAGAAAAAAACTTCTTTCCTTTTCATAAGATTTTCCTCCAAGTACATCACTCTCTCTGCCTGTGCTGTCTATCTGTATCCCTACATCTTCATCTCTCTTGGCGCTCAGTGGGGTACTATTATAACGGTCCTCCTGTCAAACAGAGAAAAGTAGTCCATACCCAGCGCCCCACCATCACGTATCTGCCTCCTCTTCTCCCTCTCTTCTTATCTCTCTTTCATCCTGGCCCACATCAGAGTCACATCCCTGATTGTGTGTGTAAACATCTTGTCATGCTTACACAGGCGCCATGACAGAAGAGAGATGCGCTTCATTAATGGCACGCTTGTAAGTTTGTCTTTGTGTTTGAACGTGTGTGTCTGTGGACTATATGTCTATAAGCATGCTTGTAAGAGCAGGTATCAGTGGCAGAACATATGGATAAACTGAGTTATCTCTTGGACGTCATAAGGACTATTATTAATTGCAATCTCCATGTTACATTCACTCAAAAGCTCCTTCAAAACTCCTCTCTGAATATCTACCCAAACGAAAAACTGTCAATTAAGCAGCAAGTAATCACTTGCCACAGAACGTGCACCAGCAATTCCTCCTCCTCTCACACCCCTTGCTTTTTTGGCAGTAAATCTTCTCTGTTTGTGTGAAGACAATAGCCAGAGGAAGAGTGAGAGGGGGTGGTGTAACGAGAGAGAGAGAGAGAAAAAAGAGTGTACAGGAGGGAAGCAGAAGAGAAAGTGGCTCTGTTAATTGTTTTCCAGAAAAAGGTTGTGAAGGTCTGCGTGTTTGAACCGAATGTCACCTCATGTAAATCACAGCTCCTGCGTCGGGGAAGCCAATAACTGGGGATAATTAGCGTGACTCTCTCCTGTGCTGCACGCAGAGATCGAGGAAGAACACGCTACCGAGGAAGAGCATTCAAATGCGGGGAAGATTCCAAGGGTGATTAACCAAAAAAACTTTCCGAGTTAAATCTGGAGTTTTGAGTGGGAGGACCAAAGAAAAAAGACACATAGACAGAGAAGAAGAAGAAGAAGAGGAGGAGGAGGAAGAAAAAGAAGAGGAAGAAGACACATGGATGGAGAAAATCAGAGAGACAAACACAGAAGGAAACGAAACGAGTAAACATTCCTCTCAGCGAGGTCAAGCCACTCGGTAAACAAACAAACAACGATAGCAGCACACACACAAAGGGGGTGAGGCGGTGTAAAACAACAAAGTGTCTCAGTCGATTTCCTACGCCTTACTTTGTCTCCCCTCATCAGTTACATAAACACAAACAAAGGCCTTTAAATTCAGCACAGTTTTTTGAAGTGGAACAATGACATGTGCTTGGGTCTCATTTGTTGATGATTAATGCAAAGTAAAAAGAATATATTAGGAATGTAAGAATATATGATCCCTTTGATCGAACAGCGCTGTTGACCATAATTGTCTGCGCGTTGACGTCTCCGCTTTACGTTTAATTATGGCAGAGATACTCCCTTGAACAGTTCCTTTTGTCTCTTAACATTACAGCTCGAATTAGTCAAGCTCAATGTCACGAAACTCATTTAGAACAGCAGATATGAAGAGGCTGAACTAAACAGCCTATATATATGTCAGAATAGAAGTGTTTTAAGTTTTTAAAGACAATGAAAAATCATTGTTCAGGAAAAAAGGAAAATCTCACATAGAGTAATGAGAATGTTTAAAAAAAAAGATCATTCCTATGTTGCAGAGTCCCACCACTATTATCACACTGTGCATCGCTCCCTCCCTGTCTCCCCCCATGGCGTGCAGGTTTTCCTTCCATTGTAGTGTATGAAACTGAGAGCGCAGTTCACAGCACCTGGCCAGCGATCCATTCTTCCTGGACAGATTGATGGAAAACAATCAACAGACTATACATCTTGCACGGGCACAGCGGGCCACCAGCACTCATCCTGGACACCTGGACTTACATCCTGGGCTACATCGCTGAGGTAAAGTGCCAGAAGAGGGGCTGGGTGGGAAACTGGCTGAAAGGAAGTGGGACGTCAAGTTGGGGGTTTGAAGCTGGCATGAAGCATGATGTCTGTGTTCTCACTTAGCAGAAATAATCAGTAAACAATGACTCATCAATGAGGGCTGAGATCAGAGCAGCTGGAAGCCACGCTGCTCAATGAAGCACTGTCTCAGCCTGCTGGGAGAAGAGGCCTGAGTATCCTACACTGAGAGGAACTGGTGTGTCTATTCAATTATGAGCAGCAACACAGGTAGCCGTGTAGCACATGGGCTGCGAGAGAGCACTTAGTGGGCCGCGAGCTAGACTGTCCACACACATCAGAGCGTAGCGAAAACAAAGCCTTGCTCCTGCCACACACACAGATAACCATGCATGTCCAAATGTATAGCATCACACTGAGAGGCACGCGCTTGTGCTCTTCACGCCTCATTTGAAAAGCAAATTGAGCGCATCTTCTAGGGCGAGTCACAGGCTAAATCCTGGAAAACGTTACTCTTTTCCTCACTCGCAGTACCACACACACATTCACACATCATACGTGAGACCTTTCATATGGTAAATATATCTCCATTCTATTTAACTCCCCTTCTATCTCTATCTCTCCGCCCTGCAATTTCCAACACCAAAATGTCTTAAATAGCTCTCAGAGAAGTAGGACGCTACTCATTTGGGTCAGCTCTGGCCGGCTAAACCCCTTCATTCTGGGACAGAACAAACACTGACACAAAGGCAGAGGGAACGGCCAAGGAGAGCGGCCAGGTCAAGCAGGGAATGTCAAGCAATAATGACAAAGCAGTTTGCAGAGAAAATAGAGCTACAACTGCACTATTTACAGTAGCTCCAGCCAAAAAACATCTCATGTCATAAAACACAGAACTTTTTAGTGTTGAGACATTTGTAAATTACATTTAATATGCCCTAATAAACTATTTGTTAACTGAATTCAGATGGGGAGCATTAGCTTAACTACCTATAAAGTGTGATAGGAGCTGTGTTTTAGTTTATTGGGGAAGAAATTAAAACACAACACTGAAATACACACACAAACCTAAGCATTAAAAATACTTATTACCGGTGCATTCCTCATTGTTTCCTCACCACCAAACAAAAACAGCTTGTGTTAATTTGATATTTCATATTGGCATAAACAAACCCTGGTACACTGGGAATGATGTGTTAATTTTTCGTGGGGTGTTTGCAAATGAAAGCGATCCAGTTGTTCAGGGTGAGAGTGCTGAAGGTCTGGATGAGAGAGAAAGAGGCAGCGCTGCTTTAGAGGCTCCTCGACCTCCAAACTCCCTGCTGTCAATCAGCCCAGCAGTCCGTCCCCTGGGGCTACGCTTTCCTCCAACCCTCGGGAGGAGGAGGAGGGGGGGGATCACAACCAAACAGATGCAAAGAGCTGCAGGTCAATTTATGTGTGTGTGTGTTGTATGTTTGCACGCCTGTGGATTCTTATGACTGCGCATGCGTTTATCTGCATATGTACGTATTTGTGTCGTGTGTATGAGTTTATCCAAGGGTGAGAAATACATCTGTGTTTTTGTGTGTGTATGTGTGTTTTTGAGGCAGATTTGCGAGGTTGCCAGCACCTGCGGGAGGGGAGTTCTGCCTGCATATCGATGAGCCAGCAACTCTGCCTCTTTGCCTCTGAGCCGTACACTAACACCACAACAAGCCCAGGGCCAGTCCTTTTCAAAACCTCCCATAACATCTAATGCAGCTGCCCCCAATCCCTCAAGACAGCACAAAAAGAAACAGCACATCAATCAGAAAAAGCATCTTCTAAAGAGAAAAGTTGTGCCAAAAATCATGGCACAACCTGAGAAATCGCTTCTTTCCCCAAGAAAAACACCAAAACAAGCTTAAAGAAGCTTATACAAGTTTAAAAAAGTAGAGTAGATAATGTAATCACCTATCAAAGCACTATTATCCTTGGGCGTCTCATGATAATGTTCCTAACTTTTCTTTTTCTTAGAGGGAAATGTTGAGCTAGTGATAGCAGGTCAGAGATACAACCGAAAACCAACCAAAAGTGGATCAGAGGTTGAAAATAATTACTACTGTGCCCGAAATAAAACAGACCCATGTGGAAAAGACAAAAAAACCATGAAGACAATATTCAGATATATCAGCAGATACAGTCAGAAGAGTAACTGATAAAGTGTGTTTTCACCCTCCCACTAAAGACAGACACGGATATAAAAGTGAAACTAAGCTGTGGGGATGGAAGGCGCTGCCAGTAAACCACATTAGCATCAAATGCAAATGAGAAGGGGGCTAATGGCTGGACAGGTGCAGACTGGGCCTCTAAATGACACACACACATTCACATTTGCCGGCACGCACACACATGCACGCACACACACACCGCACACACACCACACACACAAATGAGATGGATGAATTAAACATGGGTGGGCTCGGCTTGGGGGGCTGGCAGAGCTGACATAAAGTCAATGACATACATTATTCACTAGCGCATGTTAGCCCAGCCAAGGCAACACATGACCTCTCACCCCAGGAAGTGCATCCAAACATAACAACCAAAACAAAGAGGGGGTTCCCCACTGGAGAGGGAGACAAAGAGGAGGAGAATTCAGAAAATACATTCCATTACTACAGGCAAAATGTATCTGCTCTTTCCAAATGTGTCGGGCTATCTGCTGTACCACCAAACCAGATGTAGAGAGGTGAAGCAAAAACTATTTAGCATGTTTCTGGTCCAGTGTGCTAACTACCCACCATGAAGCTGAGAATCAGTCCGTTCCACTGGCTAACAGAACAGGAAACCGTCGGCCATGACATCATCCTCCCCGGGAGGAGCACTTCCTGCCTAACATTCTTCACTCAAGACACACACACACTCGCCAGGAAATGGCCTCTATCAACACACACACACACACACTCCTGGGGAAACAACCAACATCAATGCGGATACACAAGTACGGACACGCATGCAAGGAAATGGGCCACATCAGCAGCGTGTGTGCAAATGCAAACACACACAAGCACACACACTCAAAAACAGCAATAAACCTGAAATAACATTGCCTGTGCATGTACACTTGACACCCCCCACCCCCCGTACAGTGACTGGAAAGAGGGATTATGAGATATAGAGGGCTATCCAGTGGATCCTTATCTCTGGTCACAGAGAGTTTTTCTCCCTCCAGAGAGGCTCCCCCGCCCTGGGGGGACACCCTGCAGCAGGCCTGGGGGAGCTGGACAAGCAGAAGAGGGCTACAGGACACAGGTGGCAGGAGCCAAGAGAGGACACACGGGATGGAGGGACAAACAGTTAAGAGATTAGTCTACAATTATATGGAAATTAACAACAGCAGTTATGAGGTGATGTAGATTTAAGAAAGGTTATGCAGAGAGACAGGAAACTCACTCGGGTGAGAGGGAAATGTGTTTGTGATTTGAGGCCCATCCAGGCAGATGATATGCTGACTGGCAGTGGCTGCATATGATTAACCCCACACTATACAGAAGTAATGGAGAGAAGTGGAGGTGGAAGTGGGGTGGTTAAGGGCTCCCCTCATATTATTCTGTCTCTGTAAGAGGATAAAGTGGACTACACGTATCCCTGGGGAAGACAAAGGGAAGCACACAGGAGCTCCTCACCTTTGAGCTGCTTCCCCGGCCCAGTGTCAAGCACGGACATAACACGTCACTGCCAAAGTCTCCCTGAATTTCAGAGAACTCACAACCTCTGATTGGAAATACAGCATGTGGTGTTTTCATCTTGAGCACTGATTCCAATCAGAAGGACTTTGAAACAAAGACAGTAAGAGATAACAACACCACTTGTAAAACTGAATGACACAACAAAAACCATGAAACAGCCAGAAAGCAGGACAGATTGTGGCGATGTTTCTTTCAACTTCAGTAATTTCTTTTTAAGTCAAAGTGCCTTTTTCTATCATAGTCTAAACAAATATGCTTCATAATTAAAATCGGAGTCATATTGCTCCTTGTAGACGCTTTAAAGCCCAAACAAATTCTCTTTTAAGCAGGAGGTAAGATAAAGAGGGGGTGAGAGAGATTCTCCCACTGAGCGAGTACAGTACCCAGAGCGCTGCCGATCCACACTGTACCAGATTTGTTCTCCTAACAATCAAATAAGTTTCTCATTAGCTGACTTTATTTTTCCTCATTCCTGCGGTTTTGCTGCAGTGGCCTGTTTCTCCCATCTTAACGAGAGAGCTAATTAGGCAATCAGACCCATTACTCTTCCAGAAGAGTTAGAGCTAGCCCAGCTAATTAGGGCTGTAAAATCTAATCATCTCTGCGAAACAGCAGAGGGCTAACGAGCCCTTATTTAACGAACTAAATAACTTCAAGGGTGGAGAGGGGCTGCTGATGGTATTTCTTCATGAATTTGGAGGGGAAGTCATGGTAATTGAGTCAGTTTCACCCTCACAGTTGTTTGTTTGTTTATGAATCCCTGATTATTACAACTGCCAAGAATGTATTCGTACTAAATTAGTAAATGTATAAACCCTTCTCGCCTTATTCCCCTTCAGTCCGTCCTTTAAAACTAGTTACCAACCCCCCCAACTGCTCTCTTCTCACCTGACCTATTTTCCTGTCCAGAAAGAGTGCTCGCTGGAGAGGAAAACAGAGATATTGCTGTTGTTTTCCCTGCCCCTGTTCTAATTTGTTGTTCGTTAATGCTGCCCTCACACCTGAGCCATTGGGTGTCAGGGGAATACCGCCAGTGAGCAACCACAACACATGCTCAGCATGGGAAAGATGTTCACAGCTCAGATGAGCCTGTTTCACTAAGATGGCTTTGCTCAAGCTGAAGGCAAACTGAAGGCAAAAGTTTCAAAGCGGCGAGGCAGGACGGCGCCCATAAAGACGGCAGCGACTGGGTGCACAGATGATAAATTCAACAAGTATGCACACAGGAAAACAAAAATCAAAAATATAACACAAGAGTGATGGGCAGGCATGTTGTCTGGGGCCACGTGGTGGGGTGCAGCTGTCTCAGGGAGCGCTGAGGTGAGGCCTTTCGCTTCACTGGAGCGGAATGAGGGTGGCACACGCATGCACAAAGTCACACATACATAGACACACACACACACACACACACACACACAGGTAAAGAGTAGCTTTTGACAGAGCAGCAGCAAGAACAGGACAGCTGTGTTCATCAGATAGCACAGGTCACTGCCTCATTAACACTCACACAAATACACTTGAATGTGACAAATTCAAATCAGATATAAAATAACCTAGGATTAACCTCTGTTTACCCGATAATGCCTTTTATTCGGACACTTTATGAATCACAAACTACAGAAACTGTGACTCTCTAGTGGAAAAAAAAATCACTTGCGCCCCGATCCGAGCAGTCTTAAAAATCTGCACGCTTCAACAATTGTTCGAGTATAAACAAATAATTTCCCTCACACTGTTCGCTAACATGTGTGCCACACATGCACGTAGCACAGCCTGGACCATAAATCTGCAAGGCTTTTCTTTTTGTTTAACTAAGTGTAAATCGTGCGCTGCTGTATCAGTCAGACACTGTTTATGGCGGCAGGGAAAGGTGTACACTCAAAGAAAAAGTGTGTGTGAGTGTCAGCAGCAGCAGCAGCAGCACCACACCAGTCTCCATGTAAGATTTATACACAGAAACACACCAGGCTGTAGCTGTAACCCTAACTGCTCATCAGCGAAGTCATGAGCCCAACCACACAAACACTGTTTGACCACACTTGAAGCAGAGCTCAGCTGCTCTGTGAGTGCTCCTCCACTTCACTCACATACCACTGGAATATTATTTACTGCCGCTTCACACATTTCGCTTAACACAGACGATTATGGTTGCTGAAATTTAAACAACCTGTGGCCTGCTTCATCACGCCTGCAGGTTACATGTCTTCAGTCAGATCACATGTCAAAAATGACTTTTATCTGCTTCCTGTTTTTGGAAACTGAATTTAACATTTCTCATACTTTATTGTCTGTACTATGTTTCTGCCACATACGCTGCCTGTGTATTCTGCACACATTTCTTGATGAATAACAAAACAGTCATCCGTGCTGTGTTTGTGTCTGCAAGGACAGCGCAGCATCACGTCTGCTGGGGTTAAAGGGCAACATTTTCTTACCTGTCGATGATGACAGGGTCTGATGGGGTCTCGTTTCTGTTGCCACAACTCTTCTTATCACAGCAACGACTGCAGGGAGGCAAGGGGGGATTGGGGAGGGAGGGGGGTGAGACAAAGGGCAGTTAGTTCACCAAGATGTGAACAACACAGAGAGCAAGACAAGTTACAGCACAGAGGAGAGGAAATCAGATGAGTGTAAAGGAAGGATAAAAAAGAAGTAAAAGGGCGTGAGACTTTTATGGAGTTTAAGAAGAAGCATGAAATGGATTTCTGTTGGGGCTTGCCGAGTTAAGGCTAGGGCTCTATCGCTACAGCAGGTAGGATCAGTGGGATGATGTTAGGTAAAGTTTGGAGGAGAACACAAAAAAATAGTGAGCTTGAATGGGGCTGGATGCAAACTTGAATTAGCCTCCAGGGCTCAGGTTAGCTCCATTTCTGTCAGACATCACATAACCAGACATCTTATGTTCTCTATTTTCCCTCAGTGCTCGTCCCCTCCCGCTATCCCGCCTCTCTCTCTCTCTCTCTCTCTTTTGCTCTTTCTCTCCTCTCAGAAGTGGGTCACAGAGTGGTCCCACTGGACCAGGGGAGTAGTGCATGCTGGGTAGAAGGGGGTTGCATACTGATGTGACAAGTCCTTTCTGAATCATTTGACTGCAGCACAATGTAACGGTGTGTTGTGAGACGTCAACTCCCCTATTTCCCCCAAAAGGTATCATTGTGTCTACCTTTTCTTCTCTGTCTGCTCATCTGTCTGTACAGTATGCAGGCGGGTGTGTGTACCTGTGTCTGACTGCATTTGTGCATCTACTGTATGTGTGTAGGAGGAGATGGAGAAAGACGCAAAAGAGGGAGAGAAGGGGGGGGGGGAATTACTCCCCCTCCCCTACTTTCTGGAGTCCCTGAGGACAGGAGGCTTGGAGAGCCAGATCAGATTTCTGATCTTGACCGTTTCCTGCAGCATATGAAAACAAGTGGTCTAAATTGCCTTGTGTGATAACCAGGAAGTGGCTACACTTTTGCCACCAGCCATTTTTCTACATGTAACTCTACATGCACTTCTACACGGCTGATTTGTGAGGGACAATCACACGCTGTGCAATGCTTTTATTGATTCTAAATGCAGGCAACGTCCTATGAGAGCTTTGCTTGCTTACTACTTTTGAGTGTGTAAATGTGTGTGTGTGTGTCTGTATTTTATGTGTAATTCGAGTCTGTTCTCCTCTGCACATAGCTCACTGTCAGGACACAGCAAACTGCATGTATTACACAGACTAAGGAGGATGGGTTTGAGTAATGAGCTTTTCCTTGTCCTAATTAGCTGAACATGAGAGGGATGAACACACACACACATATACACAGATACATACACACACACCCCTACCAACAGAAATAGGCCAGGGCCCATCTCCCCAACCCACTTTGAGGAAAATGATAAGATTTCTTTTGTAATTTAGCAGTACTTCGCATATCTTTGCCCCCTCTTTACACCAACAGAGACACCTCTAACATAAGAAAAACATTCATCTTGATCTGGACTATAAAGCATTGGGCAAGAAAAAGAAGAGTTGTAGCTGGGTGTGATTTGTCTTACCTGCACATGATTTCATGGGTCAACAAGACTCGACACATCTCTGGATTTTTATCCTGACCCTCGTAAACAATTGCCTTAAAAAGAATGGGGGAAAAAAAGAAAATTAAAATAACAGTGATTTATATATTTTATGTGGCCACAATGCAGGGGCAAATAAAAAACAGAAGAGTGTGTGTATGTTTCATCTGGGAGGAGTGTAGTCTGTCTGGCAAATGTGTGTATCGTGGGAATCCAGTCCTCCTGAAAAGGAACGCTCTGTTCTGACAGTAAGAGAGAAATTGTTGTGTGTGTGTTTATATGTGTGTGCGTGTGTGTGCGTGCCTACGCGTGCGTGTGTGTAGTCCTGCATGTGCATATGTGTTTGTGCGTGGACGTGTGTTTATGCGCAGTGTACAGTGAGCAGTTGGACTGCCAGACTGGAGTATAGTGCACCATCTGGTCTATACAGCACAGTGTCCAAAAATCTAGTCTGGTTACCCCTCCAACCCCACTCAACATGCTCTCCAGGGCTGTGATCACCCTGCACACACACACACACACACACAGTCACAAACACACAATCATGCGAACACACAGACACACACACAGACACACATCCATGTGTACACACAAACAACATCCCCTCCAACTCTTTTCATTCTAAGGCAAACTCTCTTCAAGCCTAATGGCACTAGAGGCACAATTGGCAAAACAAAAGATCTGATATGAAAACAGCGTTGAAGAGCTTTATTTTCTTCATTGTCTAATTCATCCTAACGGAGAATTCCCTCAGTGTGCACCAGCCTGCATGTGCAGCGCAGTATTTCTTTGTGTGATTGAATTGGCCATAACACACTTTGGGATAGTTTGTTCTGTTTCACATTGAGGAAATGAGGGTCAAGGTCCTCAAAGAGTGAGCTGGAATGCATCACTGTCTCTCTCAAAACACTAACACAACTGCTTCTGCACCTCACTGAGATATTCGCACACTATATGTGCACAATCACACAGTCTCTCTCACACACACACATACATACATACTGCCTGAAGCTTGTAAAAACACACATACTCACACACAATCTCCACTTACTGGCTGCTGTGCAGAGGTATAGTATGAGGACACATGTCCTCTACTTTTCTGGGCCTCTGTAAATGTATTCCACAGGTAAGACAGGTCGTTTATCAAGCCGGCTGCTCTGTGCTGAAGTTGAGGGTCTCAGACACAGGCATGCAGCAGGGCAAGGGGGGAGCAAGAGGAGGGGGGGCGTTGGAGTTGGGGGCAACATTCAGACCGACACAACCAAGGCACTGGTGCAGAGTTTCGCTCTTTGAGCTTTTAGTATAACACATAACCTTTTACCTGTTTAGTCATGGAGTCAATGAGACGAACGTACAAGTCCTGCTCAGTCCTGATCCCTGCAGAGAGAGAGAGAGAGAGAGAAAGAGAGAGAGAGAGAGAGAGCAATGGTTAAAATGTAACTTGCAGGTTTCATGTCACATCTGAAGGAAAGCATCCCCTATTTTGGGGGATATGTCAGATCACAAGTTTTATTCAGTGTGGCTTTCCCCATGAGGCACTTCAAGAAAACTGAATGAGTCCGAACTGCTACTAATGACGTTCAGCATTTGTTGCATCCTGTCAGTTTGCTTGGAAGTAGAAAATGTAATTCAATCTCTTCACCCTGTTGATTTTATCTATAAAAACATTTATTAAGAAATTAATTGTGAAAAAGCCACAGCAGGAAGAAACACACACTTTTCTGAATTGTAATCAGCATAATTTAATTATTCAATTGAGGCAAAGAGACTAAAAAAATAAGCATGAAAAGAATGAGAAACATTTAATTTTGCTGCCTTGGATTGTTTACTCATGCCAAAGCAGGCCAACCAAAGAAGATTTACAGTATAGGAAGCAGAAAGTAATAACAATAATAATAATAAGAGTAATAATAATAATAATAATAATTGTGTTAAAATAAAGTGGAACATTTAAAGCATTTTACTAAACATGTAAAGCACTAGTTCATGGAGATTAGTAAATAAATTAAATAAAGAAAAACGATGTGACCTCCTAAAACATGTGTTTCCTGAGTTTCCTCACTTTGCTTTGACGTATCATTCACTCACTGTTTTTGTTACTGTTCCATAAAAATTATGGACACCAAACTCACCGTTACTGTAGAGGAGCTGGAGCCTATAATGAATCCCATTGTTGGTCTTTTCCCCCGTCGATTCCTGTGAAAATTAAACCAAACAGACTCGGTCAGAGCAAGAAAACCAGCTCCTCCTGGGACCTTTACTCGGCGTCCAACTCCATATTTTAAGATGACCAACATCTTACGCGTCTTTGTAATCGATTTTAAATCACTTCATTTAAGTCGTCTTCTCAGGCAGAAGAAGGGGGGAAAAAAAGTATCTTTTTACAACTTTTTCATTATAATTGACAAAATATATGCGTAAAACTCAACTTTTCAATAATATGATATTTTGAAAACACACCGTCATTTATAAAATGACATATTAAAAACTTTATAATCCTATAGTGGAAAAAGAAAAGTGTTTATAATTCCTGCAGACATCTGCCATATTTAGAAAATAGCAATAATCAGACATTCTTATGATTTATATATTAGACAAGTCACGGCGTAATCTTAAAATAAGTTATGAATATTGACAGTAGAAGGACACTTGGATCTAATAAATAATAAACAAGCCGACACTAAATGTTGTGGAATAACCCTTACATTTATAAAGCGAGCAAACACTCGCCTTAAACGCCAGTGCAAATAAATCTAACGCACTAATATCAGTGTCTAATATCAGTGTAATATGTTTCCTGACAACATCTGCAGGCTACGCGCTGTGCTGAACTCTCATAATAAAAAAAAAAACATGAGTCAACATTATTAGTGGCAACTGAAGGTTTTTATGCACTTGATATATACGTTCAGGTAAATGAGTCTAAAATGAATTAGGAAGGTTTTGGAACTATAGAGAAAAGCAGAAATAATCAGAAATGTGCGAGTCTTTCAGGAAACCACATGTAAAAATCACATCAGGGAAGCCTTCAGAACCAATGATCCCTGCTGTGTGCGTCTGGCCACTTTGTTAACACACGTCTGGTAATTTATCACTTTGACATAACAGGCCAGAATAGTGTGTCAGTCATCAGTCAGTGCGCCGCGACAAGTGATACACAAAGGACTTATTGTCATTTGTTATTATAAATAATCATGCGGTGAAAAGATTTTTGGTGAAATGTACAAACTCACCTTTTCCTTCTCGACAAAGTCGACGAAGGTGGTTCTCTCTATTTCCACCGGCTGACCCTGTCTGTCGTATAAAGCCAGGACGAAGTGGAAGAAGTTGGACTTGCGAAGGTTGGAGGGCGGCTGTTTCTCGAAGTGTGCCCGAGCGAGACCCACTCCGCTGCGGACACAAGCACAAACCAGCACCAGCCACAACGACGGCAATTAAAATAAATCAATTCAACAAAAGATGCAACATAAGTGAGATTTAAAAAAATAATAATAATAAAACACAAGCTTCAGTCGCTTATGTTTCAGTTACTGTTCATTCTGAAATGCTTCATTTAATAAAAACCTAATTCTAATGCGCCCTACCGCACGTTTATCCAGTTACACTTTAATCAGCAGTAATTAAATAAATAAGTTAAAACATTAAAGCTACACGACTAAAATTGTGAAATATATTAATTAAAAGTACAATTTGAAAAGATCAATTGTTTTCTGTATGACAGGCCTACAGCCGATACACTATTTTTTTTTTAACTCAGCAACTTCATTAATAGCAGGATAAACATTAAAACATTAAAATTTTATTTTATAAGAAAAACTGATAAATTAAGGTTTGAGAAGTGCATGCAGTCAATAAAAAAAGTAACCTATCCTGCTTGTTCACAACCAAAAAGAAATGTAAGCACAGAAGTGAGCTGAAAAGTCTAAAGACAAACTCAAAAAACACTTTCCACACACCAAAGTTAACCTAGGCCTACACTGAAGCTCTATAAGCCTAAAAATGCTCGGTGATTTCCATCCAGAAATATCTTAACCCACTTTGAGCCACATGCAGCACTTTATCACGATAACACGGGATTAGATCTAAAAACTTATAAAGCCAGCAGGAACTGGGGTTGTCCAACAACTACATCCTCTGGGAACTCATGCCGCCCCGAGTGACACAGTAGCTCCGTGTTTAACACAGCACATCTTAACGTGATTTCCCCCCCGGTCTCCGCGAGCCGGTGTCAGCGCAGCGCGAAGGCCGCCTCAGGCTCACCTCTGGGCGGCTGTGTTGGCGTCCAGCACTCCGGCGCCCTGCATCCATGTCCGAACCGCGTTCATCCCGGCCACCATGGGCTCTTCTTTCATACTACTCCCACTCCTCTGGATGCTCTCGTGGATGCCAAACATCAAAACGCACCTTCACGCTGTCGCTATCTCTCTCTCCTCTCTCTCTCTCTCTCTCTTTCAGTCCTCCTCTCCTCGGCTCCCTCCTTTTTTTCCCCTGCCTCCCCTCCTCTTGTGCCTGTTTGATCGCGCTGTCAGAGGAGCAAAGTGGCGTGGTCTATTTCACTTGGCGTTTAGTTGCGCGTGTTTGTCAAAGTAAACAAAAGATGCGACATGTGGAAGGAAGAGGGGAGCTGTCAGCATCCAAGGTTAGCTGCACCTCATGTCAGCGACTCCAGAAGAAAAAGAGGGGAAGCAGCAGCTATGAAGATGAACAATGTGAGAGCGATGAAAGGGGAAGCGCAAGATGAGAGGCTGCACTGAGTTGGCGACAGTCCCCCGGATCAAGGTGCAGCTGACAAAAACACAAGCAAAATGTCAGTTTTGAAAAAAAAAAAACCCAACAAAAAACAGAAACAGTCCACAGCGAGAGAGAAAAACCAAGCAGATGAAAGACGTTTCACCCTCCTTCGCTCCGTTTATTTATTTACAGGAGTGTTCTCCTCTGTTCAGATGAATGAAACGGAAGATTACGCGCAATTAAGAGGCAGTCCTGGGTAGCAGAGTCTCCCTTGTTCGTCAGCTCCTGCTCGGGTGATTTGCGCTCTTTTCTTCCCTGAGGAATCACTTTGGACCATCTCTTGGATGCCAAACAGGAGAAAACTAGTAGGTGAGAGAGGCGTGGTCTAGAAAGCGAGTGTGAACGCCCCCAAACACAGTTAATAACGCGGACAATCAGCTGTCCACCAACCCGACCAGCTCGCTGCCCGCCCGCCTGCCTGCTGTCCCCGCCTCGTCCCACGCAGTGTCCCGCCCCAGCCACTTAACCGAAAGCGGAGAGCGGTGTGTGTGTGTGTGTGTGTGTGTGTGCGCGCTCGCGCTGGTTTGTGCCATTGTGTATGCGCTGTGTATTTTAAATGCATGTGCTGAAAGTTGCAATTAATGTATTTTTCGATTATCAAACATCAACTCAGGGGAGGACATCAGTTTAATCCACGCAGTTTGCCTGCAGAAATTTAAGAGCGGAGAGCCGCATCGTCTATTTGCTGCTTTGTCAGTTGTGCTTCAGCTATGAAAATGTTCCCACTGAAAAAGAAAAAGAAATCATGGAAAAAACATGCAGAGATTGAACTTGATCTTTATTCTCTCACCTCATTATAATGTGAATGAAAAACGCGCAAGATTAAAGTGAGAAGAAGCAATCTGAGCGATAGTTGCGCCTAGTGTACAGATTTAATTGTTTACTTCTGCGCTTGTGCGTCAAATTGTGCACTAAATGAACAAGCTTTGAAGAAACACCACAAATGTCCCTTTCTGTATGTAAAATGAAATTTAAATCTTGTATTTTCTCATGAGAACTGACTCGAGTGTTGTTGCGCAGTCCAAGTGTTCATTCAGAGTATCAACTCCGGCAGATTATGAGCTTAAGAAAAGTTTCAGCTCA
Source organism: Ctenopoma kingsleyae (assembly GCA_032353495.1). Taxonomy (NCBI): domain Eukaryota; kingdom Metazoa; phylum Chordata; class Actinopteri; order Anabantiformes; family Anabantidae; genus Ctenopoma; species Ctenopoma kingsleyae. The sequence goes on along the minus strand of JAUBNQ010000002.1, from coordinate 7,237,785 downwards.
CCAAAAAGCCTGGCAGCCGCTGCGCACATTTTTCTGTTACAGCCCGATGGTTCGAAATCAGCTTTGATTAGATGCATTACATAAATCTTGCGGGACTAAATGCTGAATCCAACATAAATATGAGGATTACAGCTAAACTCTGTTGTGTCCCGCTGTCCAAAAGAATTCACAAAAAAAAATTAAAAAAAAATAAATAACAGTACCCCCCCGAAAAAACAAACAAACAAAAAAAAAGTGTAACGAAAAAGCCAATTTGCATGGTTGCTCAGAGAGCCGTGAAACTGTAAAGTGAGCTCACATGCATGCAACCTGTTTTAACTTTATCTTGCAGAAAGAAAGAAAGTGAGCTACAGCTCTCGTCATGTTGTCCATCAGCCTTGGTTTCCCCCGTCATTACGAAATTGTCAAATTGAATTGTCTGGGGGCCATCTGTTCAATAAGTACTGCTTGGTTAATAATGAAATGGGAAGAACGTGAGGGTCGCTTATATCAGAAGGGCATCTATGAAAATGAAGATTTTTATCAGGAATTGTTGAATTGAATCAGTTTGACACGTTGGTGTTACACAAATTAAGAGTCTCAAAATGTCATAAGTCTTACAACAAAATGGGCACAGTTTTGCATAATAGAATTACAGTTTTATAATTCTAGTCATCTGAATCCAGTTTTACTTTAATTTTACCACTGATATGACATTTTCCTGAGTGACCTCGACAACTGTAAATCCACTGTCCCTGTGCAGCCGGCAGACTGAGACATTAAGAGTCAAAGCCAGTTGCAGAGTCTGATAAATGCCATAAACGGACAAGGTTAGGCACCAAACCCCCGCAATCATCTCGTCATTGTCTATAGCCGTTTATTTATGTCTCCTGCTGTGAAAGGAGAAATGTGAGCACCCCAACACGTAAGTACACGATACAATAAATGGTGATAAATAAAAGCAACATGAGATAAAATGTCTCTCACGCTCAGGTTTACGCGCCCACACACACACACACACACACACACACACACACA
>JAUBNQ010000002.1:7214257-7236668 GCA_032353495.1 Ctenopoma kingsleyae | reverse complement strand
CACACACACACACACACACACACACACACACACAAGTTCAGAGTTATCCTTCAGCACATTTGTTTGATTGTGGCCGGCTCTCTCCATGATCTGTCTGCCTTGGTCGGCATGCGGGCCAGCGGGAACACTCAAGGCCCCTGGGGTGGCGTATATTTATATCCCCGGGCACCAACACACACTGTTAGCCCAAATATCACCGTCTCAGTATCCAAAAACAGAGATGTCAGTTTGGCCCCTATGATCCAGCCATGTTAATACTGCGATTTACTAACTGCATGGCACCTAGACAGGTTTACAAAATATCTATGGCCAACACGCAGGAATGCGCACGGCATGTAAACGATGCAAAGATGTGCATGTAGAAGACTTATGTCAAGTGTTCACATATGGGAAGGCTATTAAAATTTCCCTGTGTTATAACTCTATTAGACAATTTGAAGTAACTTATCGGGAAGGAGACGCAGGCGCTGCCGTCCGCCTCCTGTTCAACCACCAGATGTTCTCGTAAATCAAAAGGTTGGGCTGATGATAATAATGGCCTGATCGACTTGAAGACTCATAAAAATCACTAGTTGTAAAAATCAGGCATATGCTTATGAGAATGTGCCTTATGTCTAACAATATGCTCTCTAGTCGACATAAAAGGAGACAAATATAGATGTTAACCATTTAGACATGTAGACAAGATGCCAGCTGGATGCAGTTTCATCATACTGACATTAAAAATCATGTTATCATGGCTGTTTCTAAAACGCAAAATAACATAATTTACTAAAACTATAGTGGAGGAAATAGAGATTTAAAAACCAAACCTGGCACAAACGTCAGTAATAACTGTAATGCACAAATAGTTATATAGATATACATATACATATATATTGTGTACAGTTTTCTGTCCAACGAATCTGTGGCATTTATTAATTTGACCTCTTCAACTTCATTCAGGTCCCTTTAGTTGCCTTGGTTACTGTATTTGGTGCATCGTTGCCATCTAGTGGATTTAAAGTGAGACTGCACGGCTAAATCTATAGGATCAACTTCCACTCCGGTCAGTTGTATTCTCAAATTGAGCCCTTGCATACTAAGTAGCATGCAGATAAATGCCATCTGTCCAAATGGCTGTTTCTCTGTGCGAATTAATTAACATGGTCAACAAATGTGGACAAGGTCAATGAGCCTATGGATTCATGGGAACAAGTTGAGAATGTAATTGATTTCGTTGGTAACATCATGATGTAAACTCTTAGAATAAATCATGAGGATTCAGGTTTAACCCTACAGCCACCGAATGACTCAAAGCATAGAAACTGATTTAAAGGGGAAATACCAGAGCTTTACAAACATTCTTGATTTTGTGGTTCTTGTTGTGGATCAATGCGTGTCTTTGTTTTGAGTTTAGTTTTTAACTTAATGACAGAACTTTAGTTTTGTGGGGACAGTTATCCTGTCAACTTCTCTGTTTTATTTCTGAGAAGACAGATAGCAGCTATATGTTCAAATTCAGAACAACTGAGCACAACCAAAAACTGTGTATATTGTTTCTAAGGAAACTACTACTTATAGACATATTTAAACTTTGTTTTAGCTTTGTACTTCACTTAAGTGAAACAAAGGCAGGGGAGGGGTGTGGGTAGACGTAACAGCCCCACCCCTGGCAGCTCCTCCTGCCCCCATTAAGTGGGTCGTTAAGTGTGGTTAACCTGGTGGATGTGTGAATTGAGCCTGATTTTCCTGGGGATGGATGAAAGGGCAGCATGGTAGGTTGAAGATAAGTTGTGTCTGAGGCCTTCACCTCTGTTGAGTATTTGCACATGTAAAGCTTCCCTCACTCCTCTCTCAAACCACCTGTCTCCTCTGTCCAATATTTGAACATTTTGGTCCATAAATGAGTGTCCTTTGTCCTTCAGATGAAGGTACACCGCTGATTCTGGCCCTGAGGTGTTGCTCCTTCTGTGCTGGGCCATCCTCCTGTGTAGCAGCTGTTTGGTTTCCCCAATGTACAGGTCGGAGCACTCTTCACTGCACTGAACAGCATACACTACATCGCTCTTCTTTTGTTTTGGGATGGACAAGTCTCTGTCTCAGTGTGTTAGTGGGTTTGAAGTGGACAGGTATGTAGTGTTTTCCAAAAATCCTTCTCAGTCTTTCAGACACACCATGTATGGAATAACCAGGTTCTTCCGTTGGTCCTGGGATTCAGGTTGTTCTGTGGTCTGTGGTTTAGATCATTAGAAAACAATTTTGCAATTATGTTAGCACAGCTGAAAGCCTGGGTGTTCTCAGGGAAAACAAGGACATTTCTAAGTGACTCCAAACACAGTAGTGTATATTCACAATTCTCAAATGTGTCATGGTTATGTCTTAATTTGTTGTGCTTATTTATTATGTTATTTCTATGAAGAACTTTAAGATGATCCAGACAAAAAGTACAAAAATAGCTCAGCCACAGTTTCCGCTGTTACTTCTGTTCAGTAACTTAAGAAGTGCAGCTCAAGAAGTTATGAGTAGTATCATCAAGACTGGGAAGCTCATGACTAAAAATGCTGTGTAAAAGGGTAAACCGATGTGACCCTTCACTGGCACTCTTTGGCCTTTATTTGCCAGACACATACAGTATTGCGTGTTGTTTCAGTGAAACCATGTGAGACACACTGTCCACAGTACATTATTGCGGTGATAGACCCACTGCGGTCAAGGTCATGATTGATTCACAGGTACTTATAATGTGCAGTAAATTACCTTCATCACTGCCATCATGCTGTGCTTTGAATTCAAAAGAAATTACTTCTTGTTTTAGTGTAGATGTATTTTTATTAAGATAACTATATTAACATACTATATGAAATGGTCAGTTAATTGTTTCTGTATTTAAATATTTCTGTATTTCTATTTATATATATCTGAATATCATTTCAGTTCTTTACTGTTGATCTGGAATGGGATAATCATTTATTATATCCCTACTGTAAACCTGCAAAAATACATTTTAATTATTTAATAATGAAGTCAACATAGTAAGCAATGACCATAATCTGTCCCTTGACACAAGTGTTCAGATATCCTAAGATGTGAAGTTTGAACGTCTACTTTGAACTGTGCCATTACAGCACTTTCTGTAGATCACATTGTCCTTCAGAGTAACTTTATATAGACACATTTCCCAAAGTGCCCTCTCTAACATAAAGGAAAAAGCAAAGGTCAGGGGTGTCAGGGTAAACATGTGTGCTATGTCATTTCTGAAAGTGCTTGCATCACTTACTCTTCTGCTTTTGACAGGGAAGTGAACACAACGTTAACCACAACCTCCTGACGAGCCAAGTTACAAACCAATACGGGAAGAGTGATGGTTATTATTCTGTATGCAGGATGTTGGTTATTATCTGCTTGGGCTTTTCTTGCATGTGATGTGGAATTTTGGTAATAAACATATCTCTAGATCAATTTTACTATTAGTTACACTGGAATTTCAGGTTGTTAAGGTCTCTGGAGGACGATTAATTCCCCTAAAGTGGGGCAAAGAGCCACAAAGCCAAAGCCACTGTTTTCTACTGTTTACAGAGAATTTATTACGTGAATTATTTCTAAGCTCTGTAAAGATCTTCTATTGGAGATAACAGGCCAAAGATTTTAACCACAATCTTATTTTGTTTGTGTCTGGTACATTTACTTTATCCACTGAATTATTTAACATGCCCTGTCATAGACTTGCAGTGTCCAGGGTGTACATTATCTCAATGACAGCTGAGATTGGCTCCAGCACTCCTGCGACCCTTAAGAGGATGTTGTTGATGACTGATGATTTTGTAAATGCCTGATCAGATAGATATTTCAAAATAAAAGAAACACACATACGTCACATACATTTTCATTTTATTTATGGTTGTTCATGGTATCAATACACAATACAACATTCAACATAAGAAACATAAACAGAAAAAGTGTTAAAAAGTGTTTACATTACTGCATCCTCTCTAAATTTGTAGTAATACCAGAGGGTAGAAAATAACATCTGTATGTGTTGGTTTTCGCTAGTGGCTGCACAAAGAGAGAGGCGGGAAGCAAATCACAGAACTCTGAATGCATGGGATGGGAGCTGTCAGACAGGATGGACTGTACTTTTTCAAAGTAGCTGCCTTTTATGAACGTCTGACAGTCTTGTTGATACTGTCTCAAATGTGCAATTTGACAGTTGCAGTAAGGTGACAGCAAGGGATACTGCAGATGGGGTGAGATCACAACATAAAAACCACATGTTGTCATGTGACTGGAGAAATATCACATGCACCATCGCTGCCTCCAGCTAAAGGACAACAGTTCAAGAGCTTTGTCATTTTCTTTTAGAGTGAGGCAGAGAGTTTCCACCAAAAGCCACACACTCACCTAAATGGTTAGGGAAAAGCCATAAGATCCGAGCCGCTGATAAGACCTGTTGTTTGCAGGTCGACTATTGCAGTTTCTGTTCTCTAAAAAGTACAGGAGTCGTTAAAGGCTGCTCAAAGGACTATGCAAAGATTTTGGTGCTGTAGAAAACTTAGCACCTGAATAAAGACTTCAGGAACACACAATGCACAAGCATTTTTTTCCCAATCACTTCATCTAATTATGGCTGAAACACGGACAAAGCCATTATAAATGAAAAAATAAAAAAATAAATAAAAATCAAACATTCAGCATAATGATGCCATTGAGAATAGTTGAATGATATAACATGAATAGAAATATATTAAATCATATAAATACAAATAGCATTTCTTCAGATGTCCAGTGTTAGAAATCTTCTGTTATGCTTTTTTTTCTTTTTTTCTGTTCCTCCTGCCTCTCTGTAATCTGTCATGGAATACAAATAACGAGAAGAATGAACTCTCATTTTCCAATTATGTTCCAAGGGAGCATGTAAAAAAATATTTATAGAGCACTTTTCAAAATTGAAGTTAAAACATTGTCGACATCATGAGTTCCTGACATCTAAATGAGTAATAATATAAGTAAACTTTTCAGTACTGGATTACACTGACCTGAAATGGCTCCACTCGCTCCACTGTGAGTTACAGAGAGCATCCTTAGCTCGGACACATACGGCCCTGGCTTTGTGCTTGACTTCAAACTTACAAATTTCTGTAGAGTGAACTGTCAAGGTCTAAGAAAAAAAAAAAACACGAGTTATTATAGTTATGAAATATTTACTTTTTACTGTGATTTTTGGTTCTGTTTTGAGTTGATGGATTTCATGTTGTTTGATGCAAATATTGTGTTAAAGGTTTGACACAGTGCTTTCATATAAAATTCATATCACAATCAATAAGCTCATATTACCTTTGTGGCTTTTGATTCACTACATGGATTTCCACACCTTTTGCACCTTCTCCTGAGCTGTGCAATTTCAAAAGTGAGGGGAAAGTAGGAGGGGGGGCTGTTCCAGGAACTTGGGTAGTTCCACTCTATCACAGTTCTATTGACTTGACTGACCCTCACTTTGTCAGGTTTCACTATTGAGGAACAAAGAAGAAGAGAGAGTGAGATGACAACAAACAAAACATGGAAATAGATTTTTTTTAAAAAAAGGAAAGTTATGTGCAAAAACATTAAGAAAATTGTCTTCCCCAGATGTCTTACCTATTTCTGACAGGAAAAAGTGTTTTGAGTAGTTCTCCACCAGGAAGTGCTCAGTCCTTACATACACGGTGATGTGGATCTGCTTGTGTTCCTCAGCATAGGGGCAGTGCTGCTCATCCACACAGGAGATTCCGCTGCTCTTCACTGAGCACCTAAAGGTACTGTCACCCGAAAAGCATGCCCAGCGCTGACCGCTGGTGTCCACAGAACACTGGACGTAATTATCATCAGAAACACTGCATAAAATAACAAAAGAATGTGTGTTTTTATTCATAGAAACACACAGATTTTGTAGCTTGGCTTTGATTTTCATGCCAAGAACTTACAACAACTCCTTATCAGTTATTGATAAAAGCAGAAGCAATCAATCATTTATGAGCAGCTGTGTTATTGTCATATTAAATCTCACCCCAAGTCATGACTGTGACCCACAAATAACACAATAACGTCTGTAATTATGTTTACTTTTATATTTATGAGTGTCACTGTGTAGTCTCAACACTGACATGATTCTGGACACTGTGTTATTACTGGAAGGAGACACTGAGAACATTTCAGCGAGTTTGTGAGCTTACCGTCGAGCTTTGATAAATGCTACTTTGCCAATGCGACTGCTGTGCCAGGTCCAGGAACACTGGAACTCTCCGTTGTAATTCTGAGCAGAGCACTTTAAATAATCTTCTAATGAAAGTAGACACATAAACAGTCAGAGATAGGAGCAGAAAACACAAATAAGATCCAATTTAGCTGAGGAAATAATTTTTTTGTTTTACATTAGATTATACCTTGGCCAGTTTTCACTAGAATTTTCCTCCTCTTGGTTTCATCCTCTTTGATCAGGACCACAGTGTGATTAAGTAATGACCCATTCTTGCTGTGGCAGCTGTATTTGCCACCTCCTAAGCTTTCCTCCAGCTGCACAAGGTATGAGTTCCCTCTTTGTGATTCATCCACTCCGTTCTTCTTCCAAAAAATATCCTCTGTGTTGTTGTCTCTCTTCATTAGTTTGTCCTCTGACCACAAACAGCTCAGGGGTTGCTGACCCAAAGAGCCATCCACCTCCACAACCAGAACTAGCAGAGAACACACAGAAATACAGAGAGTTTAAAACAAGTTAATGTATAATTATTTTAAATCTGTGTAATGTATTTTCATAGAGATCATACGCACTATTGGGGAGCAGAGTCCAGTGACTTTTAGGATTTTGGCTACTGACTTGTAGAAATGCACAGACGATGCTGATAATGAGTAACTTCATCTGAATGATAGAAGACAGAGAGGGTGAGATGCGGAAAGGAAACAAACCAAAAACAAAGTAAGCAAACTCAGTATGAATGCACACACCCAAAGATTAGAGATGTGTGTTGTAACAAATTAATAAATAAATAAGTACTTAAAAAATAAATGCAAAATAAGACTCTCAATAGCCATGTGAATTTCCCCATGGGAATGAATAAACAATCTATCTATCTATCTATCTATCTATCTATCTATCTATCTATCTATCTATCTATCTATCTATCTATCTATCTATCTAAGTGCAGGCTAAAGCCACACTCAGAATTTTAGCATTTACTTTTATCAGTGTCTGTCTATCTCAAATAAAATAATAATAATAATAATAATAATAATAATAATAATAATAATGTAAAAAAACAGAAAATACTATAATAATACTAAAACAAAGTATTCATAATACTGACAATGTCCCTTTTGCTGGAAACATCAAGATAATAATGAGATGATTAGAAACACAAAATGTATGGTTATCAATCAAACACAATATTATATTAACAGTTACTTTTAAACCTGCACAGTTAATTTCCTATACTGTATTAATCTTAAACCTTTACCCTAAATAAAGTTTGATCAAAACACAAGTAAGTAACGGGCGAACAAATCACACATCTTACCTTGTCATCAAGCATCCAGCAGAGTAAGTGAAGACTGTGCGAGGCTGAGCCACTTTTATGAGCAACACTGACATTTCAGACACAAACTTCCCCACAGTAAAAGCCCAGTGAAACTTCGCTTTCCAGCCCGGCGAGTCTACAGAGGTATCCAGTCACCTTTACTCACTTCCACTTAATGCGCCTCGCTCCCACTAATGCGCTCATTCTTTTCCATGACCCTAAAAACGGCGCATTACTTCATTATAGAGATATTCTGGAGAATTTACACCCTCTAATGTAACATTGTTGCTTGCTAGCTGCTGCTACTAGCATACCTGTTTGTTTAGCCTAGTTTCAGGTTATCAGGATTTCCCTTTTCATTTTCACTTGGTCGCTCATTGTTGCACTGGCACCAGTCGCATACCTGTTAAAAGCCAACTCCCCCGAGCTTCTTCACACCGCCTCCAGCACACAGGAAGATTTTCTACATGACGACACTATTTCATTATTTCATTCACCTTTGTAGACACACACAAAAGGTGTCTTGTTACGTCAAATTACGCGCACGGCGTCAGGTAATAATGGGACTATCCCAACAACAACAGCAACAACAACAATAATAGCAACAGTAATAAAAACAACAGCAACACCACCACCACCAACAACAATAACAGCAATAAAAACAACAACAACAACACCAACAACAACAACAATAATAATAAACTTCCAGACCCAACCGTCACAATAAAAGTACATATTGCCAACATAACCCACACTAAATTAATGCACAAAACAAGCCCCAAAACTGCACAATTTACATCAAATTATATAATATTTTATTTTCTTTAATCTGTAACCAAATAAAAAGAAAATACAAGCCCATACAATTATTTTGGCATAAATTTCCCTCCGACATTTATGAGGAAAAGTGGTTAGGTTAATAGAGGGATGGATGGGTGGAGGGAAATTGTCAATATGAGAATAAAAGTTGTTAAACACAAATGTCAAAATACTCCTGATGTCCTGCAGGGTATTTATTTTCATACAGTCATTTAGTGTATTTTTAGCTAAACCTGTCATCACTGTAGTACTGAGAGGGTCATTATAGTACATATAGAAGACTAGTTTCAAAAGAGTAGCTACCTGTACCTGCAAATAGTCCTTTTTTCCCATCCTCAAGGACACATACTGTGATAATAGAAGTTAATTATTCACTACGAGTCGTCTTGCCTTCATAGATTTTCACCACATTATATTAATTAGCTAATATGATTGAATTGTTGTATTATTTTCACATGACATATTGTGTGGTGTGAGGCATATTTGTATACACAGATGCATATTAGGTGCTTTTACAAGAACAGTTATTGATGTTGGTGCATTCCCATTATGATCCGGAAACATCAGTGTGTTCATTATATGAATTATAACAATTTTGTGAGATAAAGAAGTAAAATGGCATCACGATAAACAATTTCCCATTTGGGGGCCATTAGATTAAACAAACACTGTTAAGTGTTGAAAGTACATACAGTAACTAAGTAAATTGTGTAACATTTAGTTATTTCCATTATTCTTTGTTGTTTGTTTCTGTTTCTGTTCTGTTGTTTAATTTTCATTTTCTATTTCATGTCCTCAGATTTGAATGTTCATATTCGTGAAATCTCATATCAAATAGTAACTATTGTGGTTACCTCTTTTTGACTATTATTTATATTAAGGAAGTACATTTGTTATCTTACAATAACATATAATTTATCTGTGTAGTGTCTTCAACATCGCAAAGTTTATTTATGTGCCATTTTATGTGCTACTAAAATTAGAGTTGCTACTTGTTCCTGCAACAGTGACAATAAAGATCTCTTATCTTATCTTATTTGGGGTCAGCTTTAAAACAGGTTTGACAACATCAGTGATGATTAATTAATGATGTGCAGTTTGTAGCCTGCTGTCACAAAATCAAGCTCAAGGGAAAAGTGTATTACACCTAGAGAATATGTGGCAACCCTGGGCAAGGCCCTCATTCCCTACTTTTCTTTTTCTGACAAACAAAATGTCAAAGCAAAACCAATGAAGGGAACAAAATAAAATAACTTAGCAGGGACAATGAACAATATCAAACACAGAGGACTGACAATGTGACACATACAATAATAAAAAGGACAGCAGATGGGCCAATGACATTGAGAAACTGTTAAAGAAACATAAGGATGTCAGAGAATAGGACATAAGCCAAGTAGCTAGACAGACAACGCACCAGATTTCACATGGTCTGTTAAGTTTGTTAAAAAATTGTTAAAAAATAAAAAAAATTGTTCAAGACCAGGTGAAAGACTCTTGTCAGTTATTTCAGAATCATATTTTATTATAGGATATTTAGCCCTGCACTTTGTTTTATTAGTTCTGCCCACTGAAGGTTAGAAGTTATTAATATCAGACTTTCTCTCTGTCTTACATTGTGTATATTTACATTTTCTGTATTAGATGTTAGGCAGTAAAGTCATCACCAATTCTTGTCTCAGTCTCATGACCTAGTATATCTTTTGTGGTTGGTTTTACAGTTTGTATCATACATAAGCTCATGTTCACTTTTTGTTTCAAAGTGGTCACATGCATTTGGGCACATGTGTTGACTGGGGTTGAAACATCTGCTCATCACTGGCATTTAATACTTCCTTCTGGGGAAACTTGGAGAGTTTTGTAATCCATAAAGACTTACACTATAGCTAATAACAACAACAATTCATTTTTGGAACTGCAAAAAAAAATATATATATATATAATATAAATTCACTTTAATGTTCTAGTTGGGGTTTCTAGACCCACTTTAACATATCAAAAATATACTGTTTAATGTTTAATTGGCTTAATATCTATAATGACTTTTTATATTATGAGAATAACTTTCAAAATTCAAACTGAATCAAACCTCATATACTACACATGTACTTGTACATTACATTAGGTTATGATTGTTTTTTTAGGGCAGCATGGTGCTGTAGTAGTTAGCACTGTCGCCTCACAGCAAGAAGGACCCGGATTTAAAGCTGCCAGTCAGCTGGGTGCTTTTCTGTGCGATGTTTGCATGATCTCCTTGTGTCTGCGTGGGTTCTCCAGCTTCCTCCCATCGTCCAAGGACACACGTTAGGTTAATTGGTGACTCTAAATTGTCTATAGTTGTGAATGTGAGTGTGTCTGTTGTCTTTCTCTGCGTGCCAACCCTGTGAAGGACTGGGTGTACCAGAGTGTATCCCAGCTCTTGCCCAGTAACAGCTGGGATAGGCTTCAGCACTCCTGTGACTGTAAAGTGATTAGAGTAATGGGTGGGTTTTTTCTTTCATAAAACCATAGAAACTTTGTGTAGTATTTATATCTTACCACTAGATGTCCCCAGAGGGTTACAGGTGTCTGCCTGTAAGATAAAAGGTTTTACTGGAAGTGGACAGCTGTCTAACTAGTTGAAGTAATAGTTCAGACCTATTAAATGAGTCAGTCAGTCCAATCAGTTACAGTCAGCACAATGTAAGCAATAATATTGCATCAGTCATAGTATTGCACATGTAGAGATTTAGATTTAATTGAGTGTGGCTTATGTCCTTGCACAATGTCTTGCAGCTGTTGAGAATTACACGGCTGGGCAGGAGGCTCTGCATGGGCTCATGATCTGTGGCGTTGCCCTGGAATTTCTCCCACATTCCCCCAAAACCGTAACAGCTGGAACGAAATCAGTGCAATGATCTCATCTGTGTGAGGGATGGAAAGTGGAGAAACAAGGGAAAAAGAGAAGACACTGATGATGTCATGTGTGTGCAGTAGAGAGAGATGAGCAAAGGAGCTGATGGAGGTACAGAAAAGTCAAGTAATATAAAGCGGCGTATTCTGCACCTTGATCCACCGCTCCTTCTCTTTACTGACAGAGCGCTTTGTTATTCTAAGCTACAACTAATTTGTTTTTCAGTATAGACGGACCTTTGTGGTACTTAATTTGTTTTGGCTGGCTTTCTTAAAGCTCATTCGCATGTGTGTCTGTGCATGAATATTCTCTCTGAAATCACTTAGAGGGAAAAATGGGACTTGAATGTGTATAAACTCAGATCTATGGAACATTCTTAGACTAGGACTACACATGTCATGTGAACAGTATATAGTTCATGCTCTTAACATTTGTCTGAATTTACTGTGTTAATAATAAAGAAGTCAAAATATCATGAGAGGAATTCTTACTGTGCATGGACCTGAAAGCCGGAGGAGTTTTAAGTAGAGAAATGATTCACAGGAGAAACTGTATAGTACTATTTGACATTTCCCCATTCATTCTTCCTGTATTCTGATCTCACATATGTGACACATAGAGATTAAATTTTTTATTAATAATATGTTGGGATATTGGGATATATTCTGGGTTATTTAGTGGATTAGAAAACTGTAGCAGATTTTGTACAAACAGATGTTGGACATTACATCTTCAAACTGAACTGAAGGCTGAATGACTATTATCACTGAATTAATAATTAATTAAGTATTTAAGTATGGCAGCTGATATACACAGAGTCTAGAGAAGTCTGTGCAACCTGAATAACTGTACAGTACAACACCTCAAGAGAACCCACTTAATAATTGTTGGAGAACTTCAATGTGCACATAAATGGTGGATCAGTCATCCTACTGACCGATTGGCAGACTGGAAAAGCCTCACATTAGTATGGCTAAAAATACAGGCAACACATTTTATTTTCTAAAATCTATAATCTATAAATTTATAATCATTAATATGTCAGTTGTACTGGGCCTCAAAGAAAATTCTCTCTCAGTTCTACTCAATTTTATTACTAATTATTCATCACCACCTTTGTGTCCTTTGTACGGGTGTTTTCATACGTGGGTGAATCCAGCACTGCTATTAAAGAGCGGTCCTGTGTAGAAGTATAATGACAGAAATTGCATGTTTTTTTTGAAGGATAGCATTTTGTTCTTGACTGAATTCTCCTAATTAGCAAAGACTGCTGCATTCACATTACAATCAGTAACAGTTTGACTTTAAATCAAATCATCTCTTGATAGAACTCCAGCAAAAAGAAACTAATACCAAAGACCCTTTCAGAATAAATTACAGAGTTGGTAAAGTTCAATAAGTTTTAATACAAGACTCTCGCTGCAGACAAAACGTTATTAATGAAACAACCATCCCACAGTGACTCTATCGGACTCTCTCAGGAAAATATAGGCTGGTGCAGCCCTGTTTATCGTTCTCTTTCAGAAGAACAGGGTCAGTGAGGGGTAGCGTGGTGTAAAGAAGGTGGAGGGATTTTCTCTGGCATGATATCACCTTCTCCCAGACTGCGTATAAAGTTTCTCTTTTAACACTGACAGAAAGTCGCACCAAAAATTTTGTTAAAGAAAAATATTGTTCTAAAGCAAGGGGAGGGAACAAGAAAAAGATCAATGTGATCAAAGCGTCTATCAAATGGTTTTATAAAAAGGCCTTTCTGTCTAACAAAGACTTTTTCTTCTTTCTTTTTTTGTTCAAGAATTCTCGACGAGATGTGATGATTTTTTTTTTCAATAGGCAAGTGAGAAGGAAAGGGAACAATCAGCTAAACAATACAGGGACACCAGAAAATGTTTAGGACATTGATTTTTCTCTATTGTGCACTGAAAGCAAGAGGTTATTATGGGGAAGTACACACTGACATCTTTGAGGTAAAGACAGGAGAGAAAGACTAATTTATCACATAATTGGTATCTTATAAAATACAATAATTGGTATTTTTGAATTGCCTTAAATGTGAGGATGAAGAAAAAGTTGTTAGAAACTTTCCAAGTACATAATCTTTACATAGTTTATATTATTACAATTATAAGTCTTGTATGTCAAGGGAATTCATATTGCAGGTTGTAATATTGGATTACATTCTTTCTCACTATACATTCAACACTTGGATTACTCCAATACTGGTTTAGCCAAGACTTGTGATATTAAAAAGTGCAGGATTAGTTTCAGTGGACCACACAGGGACATTTTATTTAAACTCTGAATGTCCTTCTTTATTTCCAGGAAGGACAGTTTTCCATTTCTAATGGGCCACAGTGTGTGGGATAGAGACTTATTTTGCCTCAATATGTGGGTGGTACTGTACCATAAAAAGAAGCAGGTTCATGCAAAACTGTTGTTTTTGTCCAACAGCTTTATCAGAGTCTGTCATGAGGGCCATGACTTTTGTCTGCATCTGTGTCTGTGTACATCAAACAGGACAAATAAGCTCAGTGACTCACAGATCACTTCCTTTTAAGTGTTATTTTCAGTGTCTGCCTGTAACGCTGACATCGGCTGGCCAAATATGCTTTGAACAACTTGACCTTTGGCCTGGCTGTTATCTCCAAGTGTTAGGCATGGCGCCCAGCTCTACATAAATATCACTTTTTTCAGTTTTCTTTTTTTACTTTCTCCTTTTTCTTTATTCAATGTGTTTGTTATGGTGTCCTTATAGTGGCACAGGGCAAAAGTCTGGACTCTTTTCTGGGATCTTGGCTGTCTTCCACAAAACATTTCTCAGCGAGAAGTAAAAGCATAGAAATTGGGGACAAAATGCACTAATCCGGCCTGCTGTGTGGACATATATTGGACAAATACAATTGCATATGCAGTTGTGGTAATGAAAGGATGACAGCGAATTGAAGAGAACATGAATGTCCTGTCAGCTCTACAAAGATGACTTCAATTAAGTGTTTTTTCAGTTAATGCCCACTGCTAGGCTTATGTTACCTTCAAGGTAATCTTATCTGTAGCATAGAACTGTCTCACCTTTTGTTGTTCTCCTGTGTATGAAGAGACGTACGCACACTCACACAAACACAGAAAGCTTTGCATTATCAACCCTAGTGCCTCTTGAGAAAGCTCTTTGCTACAAAACATGACTTGGAAAAATATAAAAATAACACTGTGAATAAAATGAGAATAAAATCTATTAAAGAATCTGATAAAAAAAAAAAAAGATGTGAATATGTGTCAACAAAGCGAGCAGAGTGAGTCTTTGTTTGGTTTAAAGAATAGGACCGTTGCACTAAAAAAATCAACAGTGAAGTGGATGTAATCATTTTCATCAATGTCATGGAGTCTTTGTAGAGTGCAGATAAGTTCTTAAACAGTGGGAAGTGCTTTCAAACACACTATTGGATTTTTAAAAATTTGCTTTGTTCATTGAAAAGATTGTCTTGTGATATATGTAATTGTTGCCACTGTTTTTGTGTTGTCTGCTTTTTGCTGGCTGCGTTTTTCTGACTATAAATACCTCTTGCTCTCTGGTCTCTCTTGATAAAGAGATTATGCTCTCAGTTTAAAATCTGTAACTGTGAATTGGAACAACTGTCTGTGAATTACTACCTTGTTCTTTACACTCAGACTTGTTGAGTGACGCTGAGTAGTCTGGTTGCGTGTTTGCAGTGGAAAAATGCTTGAAGAAAAAATGGTTTGAGGAATCAAAAGGATTTATTAATCTGTACATTTGATTAAAGATAGTACTTCATACCTCAGATGCACACAGGTGTAATTTGGGATCAGAGAGTGGAATGTGTAATTGGTGTATAATAGAGGCCAAAGTCAATGTAATGGACTAATTTAGTCCAGTCATTGTGTTACCTAAGCTGCGAGAGCTGATAAGTGGAGTGGTACAGCTGTGATGCCATGCCAGTGGAATGTCAAACGCCCAACCAAGCAGCCTCTTCAAAGGCAGGCTCATGCCATGGCATTGTTTCCTCTTTCTTACTGAACTGCTTGAGCAAGTGTGCAGGAAGGACGTGCAAGCAGGAAATAGATGTGCTGTCATTTGAAAGTTGTTAATGGCCTCTAACTCCACAGAACATTCTGTCATGTACAGTTCGCTTATCTGATTTAATGCATAGCAAATCTGGAAAGAGGACAAGTTGATTTTTTTTTTTAAATGTGTCCTTCAAGGAGTATAGGAGAAACACAGATCAATGGCAGACAGTGAAATAAACAGTGTAAGTGGCTTTAAAAGATCAGTAAAGTGCATGTGCTATTGTACAGCCAGTTCAAACATCAGTAGCTAGGCAACGCTGTCTCCTAGAAATGATGTTTATATATAATACTTACACTTCATACATAGACACTAATTGGCAACAGTCAACATGTTTTGAACAACACTTAATGCCACACAAATCACTTTTTTTTCTCGACATCTTTATTTGAAATTGCTGTTTATTAAACATCTCTAGACATAGTTTATGACAGATACTACTAGAGAAGAACTACTTTATTGTTACTGTTCTGAAAAACTTTTCTGACACGTTTTTTTTCCCTCAAAGAAGTTCAATTATCTGCTTCAAAATTAATCTACCCCCTCTTCTTCACAGAAAAAATCAGACTCACTCAATATGCAACAATTTTTCAGTTCTAAAGTCTCACTGACACTGAAGACATAGGACAAGTTGAGACAAGTCCATTCTCACTGTGTGGAGGTTTCTAGTTTCCATACTGCAGTTGTATACTGGGCCTTGACTGGCTCCAGACCTGTCATATCATAAACTCACAACTATAGAGAAAGCTTCCTCCTTCAGAAGAGAATGTAGTGCAGGGTAGTGTCAAACCCTGCATGTATAGCACATAATTCTACACAGTGAACTAACAATGAGCAAACGTTTAACATATTAACCAAGGTACAATACGTACTGATGTTGTATCTGCCACACGTTCACCAAGATTGATATTTCTATTTTGTGTACCCTACAATATCCACTGCTGCTATACAATATCTACTTGTACCAGCTAAAGCATTATTGAATGTGTTTATGGTTATGTTTAGACACACATACAACTAATCATCACATTGGGCTTCACAGAGGAAGAAACTTTACTTACATATGAGGATATTTCATGACTCTTCATGTTTCTGTGATATTACAGACTCAACAGTACAGAGTAAGAATTTTTCCTTGAGTGAATTTGGGAGTAATGCAGATAAAAAGTAAACATGTCAAAAATGGACTACAGTCTTGTACGAAAAATTCAATGTATTTATTTAGGACATATACTGTAAGTCACCACAGTGACCACAAAGAAAAAAATGTTCCCATGGCCATAACTCATGCAAGTTCTACTGAACTTATTTTCTCCTCTTACATGAACTCTGCTCTTTTCCTTATTTTTTCTACCTCTTTCCTACTGCATTTTTTTATGACCCTGTGTATTTATTTAGTTAAAGGAATAATATGTTGGGGGAATTCTAGTTCAGAGTCTCAGAACCCTGATCAGCTCGCTCACTGCCCAATCAGGTAAAAGCATTTCCTACAGAACCAACATTCATGTTTATGTTCTCAGGGCCCACTGTTCTCTCTCCAGATGTCTCTCTCAGATGAAGTCTTTTTTGGAACTAGATATGCTTCCTCAAGACAGGTGGAATGGCACCAGGACGAGCAGTGGTCCTGTCTTGACATACCTGTGGTAACAGGACATTGCTTACTGTCACTGGCCAATGAATCTGTGTCAGTGCTGATAGTGCGCTCGTGGGGAGAACCTGAGTTATTTAATCCTCTTCATGAGCGCAGTGATGTAGGTCAACAGCTTTCTTTCAATGGACTGAACCATGTGGCCTCTGGTCAGCTTTAGAGTACTAATAATGATAAGACCTTGGCTGGTTCTGGTTCTGTTCACGGCCCTGTGTTAAGCAGGTGGTGAAATTTACACTTGTCCAACTGTTGGCCAAGATGAGTGCTGCACATTCTCAGAGAACTTGAGTTGGATCCAGTTAACAGCCTGTTTAGTTTTTTTTAACAATGAATTACAATGTTTCTCTGTTATAATTAATTATCATTGAATGAGTGTCCTAAGTAAACTGAGTTTATGTTTATTATAAATCATTTTAATGATGTTACATACTTGGTGAATTGTGGTGTGGGTGTACAAAGCTGAGGCAGTATTTGGGTCAACCATTTCCGTCTGCCTTTGCTATTATCACACTGTACATATCCACTGGAACTTTTGCCTCATTTAACAAGCCTGGAAAATACATGACATGCACCGACTATATCATGTGGTTTTTACTCTATTAGCCATTAACTAATCAATTTTTCAATTCAGTTTTATTTGTATAGCACCAAATCACAACACAAGTCATCTCAAGGCACTTTACAGTGTAAGGTTTAGGACCTTACGCAAAACATTTATAGAAAACCCAACAATCCCACTTGAGCAAGCACTAGGCAACAGTAGAGAGGAAAAACTCCCTCTAGACTCTAGAGGAAGAAACCTCCAGCAGAACCAGGTTCAGGATGGGCGGCCATCTGCCTCGACCAGTTGGGGTGAGTGGACAGAGGAGAGAGAAAAGAACAGCAGATAACAGATATCAAGACAACAATAACGAGCAGCAGACGAGGCACTGGGCAGGTCGGCAGGACCAGCAACCACAGCTCCAGGGCCGAAGATACCTGCAGAAAGGTAAGCGAGAGCAAGAGAGAGAGAGAGAGAGAGGACGAAGCACAACTAGGTGAGAGAGAAGAAACAAAGTTAATAACATGTAATGATGGCATAAGAGTGGACAGAGAGAGAGAGAGAAGGAGGAGAGGAGCTCAGTGTATGAGGGAGGTCCTCCAGCAAACTAAACCTAAAGCAGCATAACTAAGAGATGATTCAGAGTGACCTGAGTCATCTCTAACTATAAGCGTTATCAAAAAGGAAAGTTTTAAGTCTAGTCTTAGAGTCTAACTAGTCTAACTACAAATCACTATTTATTTTGTGTCATGTGTAAACATTTCCTGTGTGTTCTGACAATCTGTCAAGTATTTAACTTTTCTTAGACAAGTAGTTCATTACATTTAACATTTTGTCACCAACATTTTGTCAGCTTTCTGCAATAATATAATACCAGAGCTCTGAGAAAACATAAGGCAGATAAATTAGTTTAAATGCTGTTAAACTCTTCACTACAGAAATCCGAACTCACTGTTTGATCTCTTTCATTCACTATTTATAATGGTTTCCAGAGCAAAAGTGATAATTTTGAGCACAGTATCTCAGTGTTTAGCGTGTCTAGCTGAGAGACATAGTTTTATATGAGTACATCCACAGATTCTTATATGACTACAGTGTAGTGAAAGCTTATTATTCTTTTTTATATGATAGAATAAAAACAATTGGCCCGACACAGCAATGTAACATCCAACACCAACAACATGCAAAACAAGTTTATGTTTTACCACCCAACAAACAAGTTTTTGAAGTATTGAGATGAAATGATGCACACTCTGTGGTCTTTCCGTTGATCTGGTTTAGTATTTTTTGTAATTACAGATTATGTTATCTTCTTGTAGTTATACAAAGTGTGCTCGACCTGTACACACGTGATCACGTTACTATAGCAACTGGTGTCAGGGAGAGGCTCACATCCTGTGTCATTTGTGCTTCAAAAACAAAAATACATCAGATAGAATAAGCAGTAATTTACTGTAATATTAGCAGCAGCCCCTACCCAGTGCAGGCAAGTTCATGCAGTATCTCTGTCACAAATATACTGTATACATAACACGTATACAGGACGTAACAGATTTAAAATAAACACTGGCCCTTAACAGTGGGCAACTTTTATTTAAAATTCTAATTTTAGCTCAGTAGGTCAAAATTGTTAAACATTACATTGGTCTATTCAGCCATTATGTGTTGTAAAAATGAAAAGATGAGCAGGAAAGGGAGAAAAGGCCCGGAGCATTCTACCTCTTTGTCACCTCTCCCACTCAGGTTCTTTGGGAAAGCAGTTTTGTCTTTGCTAAATATTCCCATTTATATGCAGGTGAGTGAGCAGGTGTATGCTAGTCTATTATCCCTTTGATTCCTATTTCGTAAACAACACGTCAGAGATGATGGTGGAGATGGAGAGCAATGAGATTTGATAATTATATCAGCACTCTTCCGGAACACAACGCTAATATTAGAGATTCTTCTAATGCATCTTTCAGTTAAATTCAAAATTAAAAAGCTGCATTATTCATAACATGGGGTTAATAATGTTCAATTGGCACAGAACCTGGGTGGATAAACTGAGACCTATCATTCATTGCTTAATAGGAGACATTTGTCTGACCTGAACTGAGTTTAACACATACTGAGATATCTAAATACCCATGTCTTGAGAGACGTACAGTGTTAAGCATAAACATTTAAATGAAACATTAAGTCTGTATCATTGTGCACATAAAAAGTAACGTTACATTTTTCTGCGTGCACCTGTAGTTACTCTCTGCTGACAGAATCACAGATAATCTTGTAAAGCACACAGATGCTCTGGGCTTCCTCTCAAGCACACAGTGCATTTGATGAAGTAGTCTGCTATTGCTTTCAGGTCACTGTACTGTAATTCACACGGTGTAACAACTGAAACCATCAGTATAACTGTTTGTTTCACTGTTTGCCATGCCGTATGGCTTTAGCTTGTCATATAAATCCATAGGCCACGACACATTGGCAACTTTACATCTGTGTTTCTGCACACTATCAAATACAAACAACTTGAACAACTGTCCTATTGTGTCCTGTCATACATGCACTCTGCATTACGTAGAGGTGTAGCCATCCATACCCTTGCATCTGTTCTTTATAAGCTATTTCAATTTGCACTACTACAGCCACCACCTCTTGTAACTTTGTGTGGCTTCTCCTTCTGAACAGACACAATTATCTTTTTAAAGTCCTAATACTTATTACCACACTGTGGTTATGAGCTAAAAGAGAAATAATTGCTAAAATCAATTCTGAAGTATGGCGGCACTAGTTCATCTACATGTATTTTGTAGATGTTAAAGCTGGTAATTTTAATTTGTTCTAAACGAGTTTGACTCAATCTTGTAAGGTCAGGTTTCAACATTTCGACTTTATTCTTGAAATAATGTTTCATCTTTATTGTCAAAAATAAAATTTATCCTTTTGGCTCTAATATTCTTTCGTAAGGGTTAGAATGGAAAGCTGACAATAACCTCAGCAGTTTAAATGTTTAGCTTGAGGGTCAGTTATCTTCAACTATATTACAGTTGGTATATATTTGGCCCAGTGCAAAATTGTAGCTGAAAAGTTTTCATTTATCAAATGAGTTTTTCGAGAAACCCATCATATAAGCTAACATCACCTTTATTGTTATCAATTGTGCAGGAATAAGCTAGCGGCAGAGGTGATAAAATAGTTATAGATGTGCATGATAGTGTTGGAAAAGATTTCTCTTTATGAAGTCCAGTCTTTAAATATATAGTATTACTCTTAAAGTGACGTCTTTGTGGAATGTTTTTCAAAGCTAAGGTCATTCATAAAGTAAGCAGCTACTAGTTAGCCGTGAACTTCAGCTACTAACTTGTGCTAAATAGATAATGGGATTTAAATCTGATTTCAGTCATAAAGGTTACATGAACTCCTAGTTGGTTGCATTTAGTCATTTGGCAGATGACTTGCATGTGAAGAGCACCAGGAGCAAAGACATATAGAGTACTTTACCTGCACTATTACCTGCACATATAAAACAGGTGATGTTAAAGTATAAGTTGTCTGTGTGTGTATTTCTGTCAGGGCTATGTCTGAGCTTTGAGGAAAAGATTTTAGAAGCAGTGTATTTACCCAAATGTTGGTAAAACAATGACTGTTGCTGACATCGGATAATAAGTGAAGAGACAGTCTGATGTGTTACAGTTTAGAGTGGTTGGGAATATTTCTACAGACATTTGCCAACTTTGAATTTCATGAAAAACACACAAATTCTAGTGAACTGCTTTCCCCATAAAGAGGTCACACCTGTTCACTATGCTATTCCCATGCTGGCTTACTTCACATCACTCCAGCAACAATATTTATGTGAACTCTGGGGAATAATCAAATGTCTACATACCAACAAAAGCAAGGTGGGACAACTTCATAATGCAGCACCAGGTGTTTAGCTAAAAGATTTCAGCACGACTGCCAGGTCACTGAACTCGATGATGAATATTTTAACAGAGAAATCAAAGAGAAAACAATAGATTGCAGACACTCAGTCTGGATCAGTACCGAGACTGTTAAACACAGCTGTTTGGAAAGCTGAAACTATAGTTTTAAGTTTTATGAAAGTACATTAAAAAGTCCTTTTGATGTACAACTACGGCATTAGCAGTATATATAAGAGTACATTTCTTATGGCATTTTCATTAAGTGGTGCGCTGCAGCACTCTGTGCACTAACTTGGTCCAAGCAGGAAGGACACATTGATCATGCTGTGTTTAATGTAAAGTGACAGGCAGTATAATGAAACAGCTCCTCATTGTTAATAACATACAACTCTGCTTGTGCAAGCCATAAAACAGAACGTCGCTGTCTGTATCTCTCTATCACGTCTGGCCTGCTGAAGACATGCAAAGACATGTAAATGTATTTACCAGTACAGTTAGCCGCACAGTGTTGCTATGTGGTCGCTAAACAACAGTTTCAGTCAGGAGCAGAACTAAGATGGTTTGTGATTTTACAGCTTAACTTTTGCCCTGATGATCTACAGAATACACAGTTTGCAAACTGAACTGGAGGGTCCAGAACACAGGTTCTCATTTTTATTCTCTGTTATCATAGCTGGTGATGTTTAACAGTGCAGATCAGCACAAAATGCATGTAAGGGCCCTACACTCTGTTTATGTCTTTCTTTAGGTTAAACGGTAAAGCCAGCTGATTACAACCTGGATCTTATTTTTGTAGCTATAGTCAGTGTTTCCATCAGTTATCAGTACAACAAAGTCTGTTGGAACAAGGTTGTAAGCAGGCAATAGATAAGACACAGTATGTAAACCATTATCTGGGTCAAAGTGATATTACAGATGTGCAGTTACAGCAAGTACAGGTCACAGTTCAGCCAGAATATCTGTCTTAAGGATGTTTACACCTAACAGTTTGTGAA
>JAUBNQ010000002.1:7129770-7140555 GCA_032353495.1 Ctenopoma kingsleyae | reverse complement strand
GTGTGTGTGTGTGTGTGTGTGTCATGGTGAGGTGGAGCTGTGATTTCTGAATGATAAAGAAGATCATTAAGCAACAAACTCTGTTATGCTAAACAAACATACCCACACAATAACCAGTACATCTCTACATAGACCTGGAGCTGTAGAGTCTTCACATTGCTTATTACAAGGCCCCATTTCCGGCTGTTTGGTTATCTTTGTGTGTCTGTGATCTCATTCACGCTTATTTTCTCCTCGGCTGAGTCTCTTATCAGCCTTCAGAGGGTTAAAAGCTGAAGGCCTCAGCAGCAGAGCTGGTCTACTGGTATGAAGGGACTCCACTGGGCAACCATCTGTCTCCATCAGCTACTGCAGCCAAATGCTAGGGGAACCCTATCACTCATGCACGATTTCTCTCTGATTTAGCCTTTAGCTACCTCTCTCCCTTTGCTTGTCCAGATCTCCGTCTCCTACTCTTTTTCCTTTTTTTCAGCCATGTTACAGCGTGGCTCTAAGCGTGGCAGTGTCGGCAAGTGAGTCATTCTACCATTTTGAACCAGACTGAAATATCTCCACAGTTGTTCAGTGGACATTCATGGCATTTTGGATAGACATTCTTGATTGCCAGGTGATTAAGTCTACCAACTTCGGTGAGGTTTACAGTTTTGATGTTACATGAAATATATGTCTGACTTCTTCAGTTACACACATTCTTGCAAAGACACTCATGATCCTCCTCTTTAGCAATCCTCTAACACAAGTACGGGGACCAGCGGATATGTCATCCCCAAAACACGATAAATCAAAATTTGTCCCCTCCTAAATCTAAAGAAAACAGATGTTCTCCACTTAATATTCAATTTTAAACTGACTCCAAAACATAATAATCATAAAAATCACTAAACTGCTCCTTCTTCATGGTGATTTATGTCAAAAAGTAAGTTTGCCAAACATACACACTGATGTGTGGAAATTCCATGCCCTGTGCTCATTGTGCCTACTGTGCTTTAACAACCATATCTCTGACAAACCTTATTTGTAAAAAGAAGAGCCTTGAGGAGGCCAAGCCTCTGCAACCATGTAAATATTTTTCAAAAACCTTTGTGAATCACTTGGGTTTGATGATTGTTATTTGTATGCAGTGGCTAACTGGATTATTTTTAGTGAGAAAGAGAGAGAACACGTTTTGGAGAGTGAGGTAGAGAGACACAGCTAATAGACCGGTCAGGAGAGACGGAGACGATTGTACTGATCTAAACTGATTGTAAAGACTAGCACAGCACACCCACCATTTCCCTGCCTTGAAATGCGTTGTGCCTGTCTTTTTGTGCCAAGTGCAGCGCGCATGGATACACAGGTAGAATAAGTGGAGCAGGGGGAAGATAAAGCAGATGAAATTGCACCTAATCTAGCATCTTACTCTAGTCAGAGTTTTTACTTATTCAGTGCAATGTCTTGATCTGCTTGTTGTGTTGACACAATATTTGATGTATGTATGTATGATGACTTTAGTGATCCCCTAAAGTTTTCCTCTAGCGTCACCAACACATTAATATCTGTGGGTCAAAGTGAAATGACTCAGCTACTGGATAGAGTATTTTATGTTTGGTGATGATTATCAAATGTTATTATGCTAACAGACGAAAGTAAAATGTTTGTAAAATGTAAAGTAATAAACGTCAATGTAGCATGCCGTCATTACAATTTAGCTCCAAGTATAGCTTCACATAGTTGCTTTGGGGTTCTAGACTGTTCTTTCTGTCCTCTTCCTGTGTGTTTGACCGCTTCTCTTCAACTTGGCACAACTTGAGAAAACACATTATTTACTCTTGAAGTGTTTCCTCCTGTCAGAGGGGCTCAGATCCGGGGGGAGAGGGGAGGGTAGAGAGGCACAGATGTGGGGGTGAATAGGTGAGTACCTCCCCCGCTGAAACTTGTCACTGGGCTGCTACATACACGCTTTACTAGGGGTCTGTAGAGCGTCTTTTATTGTGCAGAAATCCTTAAACATTAACATAATGATTAACAACAGCACTAAAACAATTAGAATGTATATCAGGGCTACTTTGACATACTGTACAAAGCACATCCATTTACTGTACTTAACAGCACATTATGAAGGCCTAACAGTAGTATAAGGAGATGAGGGAAGAGTCACAGTGGGAGAAACTCGGGAGAAAAAGGGAGACTGTAAAAGAAAGTGAAGGTTGAGTGGAGGCGCAGTCTGTAGTGGTGAGAAAAGAAAGTACAAATTGAGATAAAGTGGAGACCTTGTGCTCAGAGCCACAAAGATTTGGAAGAAGTCTTGAAACAGAAAGACACAGAAAGAGAAGGGCAGGAGGAGGCGGGGGTGTCAGCACTATTTTGGGGTTGGGCCTGGACCGAGTTTGAGAAGGGAATTTTAATTGAGTCTGTTGGCTACAGATAAATACCCAATCATGCAGACCCCCTGTGGGGGCCTAATCAGTGCAGTGCAATGACCACAGCTGCAGACACCAACTTACATGCTAACCTCTAGTAACTAGACTTATGATCTCTAGATGTTAAATTTCTCCGTTGCCAAAAAAGAGCAAATTGAAGTAGAGAAGTAGCATCTTTCAGTGTCCCTCATTAGAGTGCCGTTCAGGGAAATAAGCACGTAGATCAAATGAAGTCTTTGATGTTTAATCTCGCCAAGCTGATAATGGTAACTGATGATATTTGAATTTGAATATCTCTCCATAAAATAATACATATTTCTCACACAAACAACACTTTTTGCTAAACTAGAATTATATTCTGCATAAATTTGTGCACTTTCCCATGAGTAGCTACAGTATAAATCTCCAAAGGCCATTCATAGACAGTGACAGAGTAGTCTGGTTGTTGTTTTTATGGGTGGGTGTCCGCATCATGTGGTGCTGATTATGTGGTTGTAACCAAAGCCTTTCTTCTTGGAGTCAAGCTAAGCCATGTCTCTGCAGCAGCAGAGATGCTAAGCGCTGACCCAGCTCAACGTACTGCACTGGGAGCTACAGCATGTGAGGGGAGTTTAAAATTTTGCATTGATAATTATGGCTGGAGTGAGAGAGCTTGAAAAGTAGAGGACTTGGCGTTAAATAAGGGTTGAATTGTATAAGTTGGACCTCCCAATAGGTGCAAATATCCATTCTTTACAGTATTTATTGTTGTTAGTGTTTGCATTTATACAAATTTTCTAAGGCCTTTTATTATTTAACATACTAACATTGATTTCAGATCAGTTCCATCACAGTCAGGTTGAAACTCATTTCAAGTTATCATCACAGATGTTTGATATTCACAGTCATGGCTGGTGCACCAGTTAAAACACCACCACATGTGCCGCCACCACCACCACAACATCATTCAGACTGGGACCTGGCTGTCTCTAGGGCAACTGTGGAAGGTTTACATCTCCTATGGCAACTGAGGAAGGGGGACGTCCTTTGCAATGCATCCAGCCAATCGTCCAGTCAGGAGAAAACAGTGTGATTAGCCAGAACAGGTGAACCATTCAACTGGCCCGTCCAATCTACTCTGAGGAGACAAAGCCAGCTGTCTGTGATTTGGTCAGTCGTCCGTATGCTAGTGAAGTGAATTAGGCTAATTGACCGAATTCCAGTCATTTGAAAATTAATCTGCATGCAGATTGAAAGGCATTTTGAGAGAGGGAGAAGAGAAAAAAGACAATCAGAGAAAATTATAACAGTAAACTTTAGTGCAGTGTAGGCATTGAAAGTTAAAACATTGTTTTCATTAAATGAGCGCTGTGGAACCATTTCAGCACACTGGCGTTTTGTTTTTTTTTTTCTTCCATGGTTAATAGATGTGGAATTATTTACTCTCCCATCCCATTTTCCATGAAGGCATCAGATAGCCTGTGATTTGGGTTTCTGGTAGGAGCCTTAGCCTGGTTCTACAGCAGGGACACTTTTTGAAGCTCTCTGCCATTGTTCAGCGGTTCTGGAAATGTGGTTGGCGTGCACACACACATTTTTAAAAATAGGCTATTTTAAATCTTAGAGCTCTGGTTCTTCTTGTGTATTCCTTTCCCATGCTTCTTTACATTCCGTTCTTCTTATGCAGCTGTGTCACCTTTATGACAAAGACCTGTCGGAATGATAAAGATACTTCATCATATCGCACTACACACACCAGCCCATTTCATCACCCTATCTCTGCATACGCACAGTGCCATCTCATCAGGGATGGATTTATGTGTCTCTTTCCTCCTATGGGACGTGAGATTGTTTTGTTTTTAAGAGGGGGCCCATTGATCTTTTATTATACTATTAAGTCAATATGCTCCACTCATAAACAGCTTGAAATTAAATGAGCTCCTTTGAAGGGTTTATGTGCATATGTGTGTGTGTGTGTGTGTGTGTCTGTCTGTGTGTCTTAGCCCACCGGCATACAACATCTGGTGGCTATAGGAAGCCAAATATAGCCTGTAGCAGCAGCTGCATGGCCAGTATGACAGCACTGATTAGCAGTGAGTTCTAGGTGTTCACGTTGCTTAATTCTACCCGAGTCAGAATGACACCTTCTTCAATTTAAAATGTTTACTGCTTTATTTATTCATTTCATTCACTGATAGTGGGTTATTATCATTGTCATTTGGACCAGATATTGTTAACCTTGTTGTTGTTGTTGTTTTCCCTGTAGATTATATTTCCATTTTTTTAATGTCATGACAACAGTCAGAGGTTTGGATTCGGTATGGGAACAGTATGTTTTCAGACGAAGCCTAGTATGTGACTTTTAAAGGACAAGGTGGTGATTTTCTGTATTTTTGTTATTGTCAGTCCACATAGAGACAGAAAACAATATTGAATTGTGATTTCTTACTGTAATGTTTGTGAATCCACTCTAATCCAAATCAGATTTGGCCTAATAAACCTATATTGTTTTCAAAGGTAACTGCATTTATACCCTCACTATTGATCCCAAGCACATATTCTACTGGACTATGGTCTGTTGGTCCATGTGTCATCATCAGCTGAACTTACTGTGCATGACTGTTGTTACATAACTATAGTGCTGGTGTCACAGCAGGATTATGGAACACTAATCATTGGGTCAAGACATACCTTAATGCCAAGACCAGCAGTGTTGGAGGTCTATAGGCTACTCTCTTGTTTCAAGAAACTGTTCATTTCTTAACAAGTTAAATGAGTGTTTATGAATGTACATGTGAAAATGTGGATTGGTTCTACAAAGAATATGACCTTCATTTTTTGCCATGTGCATCAGGCCAAGAGGTTACAATGACTGTCAACTCTTCCTTTTGGTAAACCGCAGAGACTTGGAGAAACTAGAGACAAGCATCCGCTGTGGACACTGATTCGTTAAAATGCCTCTTAGCCATATTGTTACTCCCACTGGAATTCACTCTCAGTTACATGCCGGAAAGCTGCAGCACACATTGTCTGCTTAGGATATAGACACACATACACAAACTAAGCTCTCACCTTGCACAAACACACAGCAAATGACTTCAGTGCCTTCCCCAATGGTATATAATGAGTTGTAGTCGATGTTCTTATGATGCTAAGAACTTGTGGTCTATTGTTTTGTCTCTTTCTTCACATTGTTTAGCACAAAATGACTTTTCCGCTGATTATATCATTATATTCCCATCAGAGCAAATTGCCTCACCACTGTCTGGGTCTGAATAACTTCCCCACCAGCCATGTGTGAACACAAAATAAACACACCACAAACAAGTGCACACATACACACAGGTAAAGAGGAGGGAGGCACGGGATGAAAAAAACACAACATTCAAGTCTAAAGGAACAAAACACAGGAACATAGAGTTAAATATGACTTGTAAAATACTTAATACTGATGGGTGTTAAGTTATCTCATTTGAGAACACTTTTTTCAAGACTGGAAGCCAAAAATAGAATTTTTGATATCCACAGGTTATTCCTTATCCTAGCTCATTTTCTTTCATCCATTCTCTCCACAGTGTGCAACTGTGATCTGGCACGATCTGGCTTTTTCCAGAAGAAGGGCGAGTACATCTGTACGGCAGACTACCAGCGTCTGTATGGAACACGGTGCGACCGCTGTGACAGCTTCATCACAGGAGAGGTGGTCTCTGCGCTGGGACGCACGTACCACCCCAAATGCTTTGTCTGCAGTGTCTGCAGGTACCCAGGCACTGTTACAAAGACACACTCAACAGACAAATATTGTCATGATGTATACAAAAAGAAAACCAGACTGCACACACAGCTTGCTAACACACGCACACACAGTAATGTTGGTTATGTAGTAACATTATGAACAGCAACCAGTTCATGTTATTAGCTTCCGTGGCCTAAACAAGCTAATGTTCTCTGTGGAGCTTCTGTGGAGGTTGTGTGTGGAGCACTGATCCAACAGATCCTGATGGTAACGTTCCAAGAAGTAAACATGTCAACAACATATTATCCATATTATTTAAGAAGTGAAAATCTCCACAGAAAATAAATACTGTCATATTTTGTTATCAACTACCAAAGTATTTCTTGCATAAGATTTGATACCACAAATCAATTAACTGTTTCATAGTATATAGTATTAGAATTTTATGTGACCTTTGCATGAATGTGATAAAGTATGTTAGTTTGTCAGATATTTCAACCTGCATTAATTGGTCCCTTGTAGCATTATGTCAACACAACATTCAGGGAGGGAGACAGAGAGGATGAAGCACAACTTCAGGAAGGAGAAGACACAAAGTTAATGACATGAAATGGTGGCATATGAGTGGAGAGGAGAGGAGAGGAGAGGATAGGAAAGGAGCTCAGTTTATCAAGAGAGGTCCCCCAGCAGACTGGGTCTGTAGCAGCATAAGAGAGGTGGTTCAGAGTGACCTGAGCCAGCTATGACTATAAGCTTTATCAAAAAGAAAGTTTTAAGCCACATTTTAGATGTCGTCTTAGAGTAGTAGTAGAGAGGGTGTCTGCCTCACGAATTTGAACTGGGAGCTGGTTCCACTGGAGATGAGCTTGGTAGCTATAGGATCTGCCCATTCTACATTTGGACACTCTAGGAACCACAAATAGACCAGGACACTGAGCAATATTCCTTGAGAGGAAGAAGTCAATTCTAGAGATTTATTTCATGTACAAGATAAAGGACATATCTTGGTCAAAAATAACTCAGAGATTCCCCACAATACTTGAGACCAATGCTATGTCATCTAGGGTAGCAATATGATTTGATAATAAGTCTCTGAGGGTTTTATGCCCAAACAGAATAACCTCTGCCTTGTCTGAGTTGATGAGTAGAAAATTACATCCAGGCCTTTATGTCTTTTAAACATGCTTGAAGTTTGACTAATTGATTTGTTTCACCTGGTCTCATAGATAAATATAGCTGGGTGTCATCTGCATAGCAATAAAAATGTATAGTGTTTCCTTGTAATATTGCCTAAGGGAGACATGTATAAAGTGAAAAGAATCGGTACAAGCACAGAACCCTGTGGAACTCCGCAACTAACGTTTGTGTGCATGGAAGACTCGTTAACATTGACATTATAGTTTATAAAGCTGATGTATTTTTGTATAATTGTCATGTTTTCAATATTAAGTTCAATATTCTCTCCTTTTGCTGCATTTTTTGGTCCTGACAAAAAAAGACACTATAGTTTCTAAACGTGCCACCATTTGACCAGCAAGGTAAAATTGTTTTTTAGCTGTCATACAACATACATACACTTAAGTTTGGGCTGAAAACAAGATTGATGAGAATATCAGCTCTGTATTGTCATTACTAGACACTGAGAACAGGAGACAAATTGTCCAGCTAGGGAATAAGTAATAGATGTCTATTTCCTCTTTCTTTGCCATGAGTCACTTTTTTCTGTTTTTTCACAATCCAGTCCTCCCTCAAATGACACTTTGCAATTTTCATATTTGAAGAAATGCAAGGGTTAGTCATTTCTTTTTGGTGTGTTTTGTAATGCCAATCAGCCCACAATTCAATCATATCTCGGCTCCTGAAGAATGAAATGCCTGATTTGATAGCTCAAGCACTTTGTTGTTTTGCTCAGTCGAGACACAACTCCAGAAAAGAGAGCTGACCCAGTGTTTCAAGCTGTTAGATTTAGTAAAAGTAGGCCATCTCTCCTCTGACCTCCATCAGTGTTCATGTTAAGCTCCTCCAGAATGAACTCAGAGTCAGCATCCCTGTTGACTACTCTTTCTGTTTCAACATTTCACTCTCCTTGTCGCTGTCTTTCTCTTTTATGTGTCATTCTAAAATTCTTCTTTCTCTCTCTTCATTTTGCATATACAGTACATACTTGGTATGTGAGAAGACACATCTTTTCTCTCCCTCCTTTTCCCCCTGCATGTCTAAGAGTGGTCTTTCCTTACCTCCCTCCAGGAGAGTAGTATTTGTCTGTTGTTGTGTACAGTATCTGCTTGACATTGGCTGATAAACATGCGGTCATGCCCAGCAGCCGTGGACAAAAAAACACAACTGACACCAACTGGCTGCAGACAGTGAGTGGAGCAGTCCTGGCAGTGACAGCAATGTCTGTGTATGTGTGTGTGTCAGTTTATGTGGAGTCAACTGGAAGAGACAGCGTGAAGCCAAAGGGTGAATCTCGTCTTTCCTACTCCGTCTGCCCTCTGTCACATTGCTCATAGTCTTTTCTTGTACCTCTTCTTTCTTATCTCATTCTCCTCTCCTGTCTGTCTTCCCTTCACTCCCTCACTTCTGCTGGCTCCTCCCAATCGCCCTCATTATTCCCATCATCATCTTCCTGCTCTTAATCATCATCCCCATCATTTTGTCTTCCTTTATGTCTTCACCGTCATCCCTCTTTCATCTTTCTCTTCGTCATCAAGGTCTCATTAGATTGCAAGCTTCATTTTCCTGTGCTGATGTTTTCATAAATGTGGTCGTGATCAAAGCCAAAGGGCATCTCGCTTAAGCCAGAAATAGCTGTACTTCTGCGGGCAGTTTGGAGGAAGAAAAAAAAAATGCATTAAATATGTAAACAGAGTAAATTTTTAAAGCTCCAGGAAAGGCTGACAAGGCAAGACAGTCTTGAGGGAGTGAGCACCAACACACAGGTAAAGACAAGGTCAAACGCAGACTAACACACGCTTCTGCACCATGACAGCATTAAGGAGAATTGGCATTAAGTTGTTCTTTAGACTGGGATAGCTATGGCCAGGCACTTATACATGTACAATATTTAGCATTTCATACTTGTGTGTGGACATACATACAAATCTCAAAACAAGCTTTATGTTTCTTTGGCCTTTGCTCATTGTAGCTCATCAATTAAATTAAAAATCAAAAAGCTCTCTCACTTTATTAACAGATGGTTAACTTTTGGAGCTGCTGAAAGGTGAAATTAAAATGATGCCTAAAAGAATAATGCACTTAATCAGTTTTTATTGACTTGTGCTCCTTTCAGTATTTACTGATGCCTTTGTTAAATAATTTGTGGGCTGAAATGCCTCCGCTGGCTCATCTGTTCTCCTCGCTTTCTTATCCTTTCTGTTTTATGTATGGAAGTTGTCCTTCTTTGAATAATATAAAAGCACAAAGGAGCAAACCTAGAATGCTGTGTGTGCCAGTTCACTCCGCATACAGACATATTTAGACAGAAACAGTCATAAAATACTCCTAGCTCACTTTCTCTGGCTCACAACCTTCACAGCTGCATGTTCAGTACACTGTACTGTATATTGCACAAGCTCTTTTCATGCTTGCCTCTGTACATGTGTACACTGATGTACTGCATTCTTGTGTGCTGTCTGTGAGCTCTAGCCTCCCTCTGGGTCTTGGCTCCAGCTCCAAGCCTTGGCGAGGGAGTAAAAGGATTACTGCTGTCTATGTCTTTTAAATAGCCTTCTCTAAGCCTTTTAGCTCCTCATTCATTCTCACATTCTCTCTCGTTATAAAGAAATCAATCAGTCTCCTTGAAAAGGAGACGGAAACCAGTGTATCATGATATGGTTAAATTTAATTCTGTTTTGCTGTCACGTTCTCTGCTTGTCTCTGTGGTTGTGTATTTACTCTTTTTAGCATGGTGTGGTTCCGACACATTTAAACAGTGGACTGGTGGTACCAGCTGTGTACGGGAGTGATTTAGGCAGACAATTGGGTGGACAGACTAAGAGAGAAAGAGGCAGTTAAAATCAGTATGCACTCCGCACAGTCTCCCTAATAACTTTTCATTCTCACTAAGAGAGTCAGTTTTCCTTTTTAGGAGCCTGTGGCAGCGTCACATTATCGCCTCTTTAATCACAGAGCAGCCAGGTGCTCTGCAACAATCAACGTCCCATTAACCTGTCGCCTGAACTGTTTGGAAATGTATTTTCAGGTTCATAGAGGATGTCAGACTGCACCCAGCTTGTGCCAGCAGGATTACGTCCTGTCTGTCACCCAATCATTCTCCTGTCGGCAGCCATTTGTTATTTCCATGCGTACACTGATGTAATGTAATGTAAACACGCAGAATCACTGCAGGCATTATATCTCTTGTTGTGTGCTGGTTTTCTAATACTCTCTCTCTATGTTTTTTCCTATGTAGTAAACCCTTCCCAATTGGAGACAGAGTGACATTCAGTGGCAAGGACTGCGTGTGCCAGCAATGCTCTCACACTCTCATCAAGTCAAATGAACCGATCAAGATCCACGGGCCCAGCCGTAAGTCCAGCGTCCGCCACGCTCTGTCCGTTCGGTTTAGGGCCACCAGACGCTGCAGTGCACTGAGTCTAATTTACTGTGTCCATGAGGTCCATTTAACTCATTTCGTTAATCAAGTGTCTGTCAAATCAGGGGTCTGAC
>JAUBNQ010000002.1:7056286-7066685 GCA_032353495.1 Ctenopoma kingsleyae | reverse complement strand
TTCAAACTTCAAACAGTTTTCCCTAAATCGTGTATATAAACCAGGTTTAGGAAGCAGAGATCTCTCACTGTCTTATTCTCTGGACAATGAGACACAGGGATCCAGTATTTTTACAAAGAAGGAGTTTGCACTTTTGTTCCTTTTTGTGGGAAGCTTTGATGGGATTTGAGTGAAGTGGAAGTTTTCCTATGGACTGAGATCTCTGGCTATTGGAAATGGCAAGTTGGCGAGTGTCTGGGTATTCAGGCATTGTTGGCATATTGTTGAGCAGTGCTATTTGGATTAATGGCATTTGACTATACAATTGCTAATTCAAGAATGGGAAATTTGTCACAGTCAGATGATTTCACGGTTGCTAAACAACAGCAATAGCATAAGAAACTGCATGAATCCTAGCATTTTCCACTGACCTTTGAGGAGGACCAAAAAAGAAAAGGTTGTTCACTGACTTTCAGACCAAGGACGAGGTACTTCATCCCTTTCATCACCTGTATGCGTTTGTCTGGAGTGTGCATGGATGTTTACACATAACAGCAAGCTGGTAATGGAGAGCTGGAGCACTGGGCATGACGACATGTCTCCAGGCTTGGTGTTCTCTGCTACCGTTTACTAAACAACCAAGATAGCACATAACTGTTTTAGTAAATACAGAAGGCGCGTGCGTTTTTGTTCTTGTGTGTGTTTTGGGTTAATCTGGTACCAGGACAGTTAGCCTTCCATTCAGGCAGCAGTTATTCAAACTGAAGTAATGTGTGCCCTTACTTTAAAGGAATCCTGAAGAGATTTACTGCCTGTTATTCACTACATAGTGAATGGAGTATTAAATCTTTATGCAGTGCTATAATCAGGGCAGTCCTTACAAACACAAATCCCTCATGCAGAGCAGCTCTGGTGTAATCTTTCTGTGTCTGAGTTTACATTATAAACACCACACGCTCAACAAGCCCTCACTGCACAGATGCACACGAACACATGCACCCACAAATGTGTGTGTGCGTGTGTGTGTTTGTGATGCATTTCGTTAGTCCAACAGGTGTGTGGAAGACTGCCACGAGCCAGGCGGCAGGTGGAGATGAGGATTTATAGATTTTAATCGTATCACTCTGTTGAGCAATAATTCTAATGCCTGAGGCAAGGAAGGTCCATAGCTACACTAACATGTGATTGATGGATGCTGTACTGCTTATCACTGACTCACTGAGAAACTAGTATGTTCAACAGTACACATGTATTCACTTTCACTGCAATAAATCATAGCTTATTTTAACAAACAGGTGATCTGATGTATGATTTTATACAAGTACTATATTCTCTACTTGACCTTGATAGAGGAAAAACCATCCAAACAGACAAGGGAAGTTCCAAAATATCAAAATGTGCATTATGTTACAAGTTTCACTAAAAAAAATTTGGCGTCAGAAGTCAGTAATGTAAACCTCTAAGGTTGGACCATTTCTTATCTGGTAAGCTCCATCTGGAACTCTGCATGCTCACCCTGACCTTGTCATTCCCACTCATGGTGTGATAAACGGTTACAAATTTGCATTGAGACTGTCTAAAAAAGACAGCAGATTGACAACGCTAAAGCTATCTTCCCACACTGTCGATGTACCATCTTTCGCTTTTACATTAGTAAAAAAAAAACAAAACAACTTTTTAACACACCAATATAATTGAGGATGGATGTGTGACATGTTTGGACAACAGTATCCTGATATTTACTATACTTCTGTTTCATCACCTTTCATCTCTGCTTTTCTCCCGCTTATTTTTGCTCCGGAGCCACTCTGCTGGGCTAAAGATATTGTATTTGCATATGGATTTGGCACAATCATGATTCCCTGAATGAGTTCTGAGGTTTGTAGAACTACATTTCACGTAGTTAAATCAGATATGATCGCAAGTGTCACCTGACAGATAAGGCAATACTTCATGCAACCTCATCATTTGGTTTAAAATCAGTTATGCAAATTTTGACAGGTTGACCTTCGAACCCCCAACCACTAATATACTTTTTTCATTTGTACCGGAATATTCAATTACACTTAATCTGAGTCTGTTCTCTTTCTTTCAGTCTTTCTTTCTTTCTTTCTTTCTTTTTCTTTCTTTCCTGTGTTTAGTGTAAATGTCTGTCATGCTGCCTGTGTTTCTGGGTAAATAAAGGCCTAAGGCTGACACCGATCAATGTGTGTTTATATTTATTTAAACAACATATCTGTAGGACAATTAAAGAACATAATAAAACTGAGTAAAACAATGTAAAAAGTTCCATTAATCACAGTTAAGCAAGTTCTGTGGACAATTAAGTAATAAGTAATTTACAATGTGGCAGGGGAATTGTGAGCCTAATGTTTTTCAAATGTTGGAAAATGAAATGGAATCTGTGCTATGAAGACAAATGATGTAACAAGGCATATAACAAACAGCAATATATTACAAATTTAATGGATACGATATACTGTGTAGATTCTTGTTACTGCATCCTATCTATTGTACTGTATAAATGTACATAGCTGTTCCACACCTGACTTAATAAAGGCACATTGTGGTTGCACATTACACATTACTGTGCAATTTTGTCATCTTTTTACTTTTTCATTACTTTTAATATTATAACATTGTCCTATACTGTGTTCTTTTTATGAATGGCAGAGAATTTCTTTCTCTGTGCTTATGACAATAAATCAATGTACTTTGACTGAAGACGTACCTATTGCTTGTATAGATTTTTCTTCTTTGATTTAGTGTTTTGAGTCACTCCTGTTGGATGACTAGTAACATTCCTCCAGCTATAATGAACATCAACATATTGTGTTGAGCAGCTGTTTTTCTTTAGCTGTTATGTTACGCTTCATCGTCCTTACAGCTTTTTTTTTTTTACAGTTGGCCCTTCTCCCTTAGTAAAGTTGCAGTCAACGGTCTCTGTGTATAGATGGTGTAACAGAGAAGGATTTTAGTGTTTAGTGTAGGGGAGAGGGACTGCATGGGAATGTGGGTTTTCACCGTTTAGGAGAATCAATTCACTACCCATCACACAGAGATCAGGTTTCACCAACATGCAGGTTCTACACTACTGGTCATCACTTTTCTGACAGGGCTGTTTTCTGTCAGTAAGTGCTTATTCTCTTGTTTCCCTTTTTAGGGGCTGTTTGACATGTCATGAATTATTCTTAATAAAATAAAATAACAAATCCATTAGATGTATGTAGAACTCTAAAACATTTTATTCATATCAAAAACACCACATATATAGAATATACCATACATTAAAAATCCATTTTGTACATTTAGTAATAACAGGTGCACCAACAAACAATGTAGATGTATAACATTGCACAGACATATTTACAAAATAAAATTATTACTTGTATATCAAACTCCAAGACTGTAAGTTCATATAATTAGTAGAAAAAACATTCTATCTTTTACTCTTGGCTGGTTCTATAAAGGCAGTGATCACACACACACATACACACACACTATGTAGACAGTGGTGTAATTTAACTACTCTTCTAAATGTGCTGTCTGAGCATAGTCTTGGCGATACCATCAAGTAACAGTGTAAAGTGGCCTGATGTCAGCAGATCCCATCTAGGATCTGTTAATAATGAGTCAGATCTGATAGAGACCAGCTTTGGTTAAAATAAAAGCTGACTGAGGAATTGATAGTCAAGCTGACAGTGGTTTCAGGGAGGGGACACTCACAGCTTGGCTGTGGCTGAGTCAGCTGTTCCGGTGGGAATCAAAGCCTTTTTACTCTGTTGTCACACGTTATAGTGATCTCAACTGTCTCAGTCAGCACAAATATTCTCTGTGTTTGCGTGTGTGTATTGTTTTTCACAACAGACTCTCTACAACAAAAGTGACCAGACAGGTACAATTTCCAGTTCCCTTCTTAAACCTCTGTGCCCTCGCGATGATAGATGATTCCTGTCGAGCTTAGTGTAGGGTAGAAATGCCCACTGGTTCCACTGTACTGGCTGAGGATAGGGCTAGTGTACCCCAAGGAAGAGTGGGTGGGTGACGAGGAGAGAACAGGGGGACCTGGCACTTGTGGTACCCACTCTGGGCCACCTGAGTTGGGGGAGTAGCTACTAAAACTTGCTGTCTGCACAGATCTATGAGGCCCTTCTAAAGGAAGGTTAATCTGCAGTGGCCTACTTAGCCCATCGCCTCCCACCTCATTTGTTCCTCCAGACGCCACTCCAGACATCTCAGACAAGAAGCTGCTCAGACATGGAGTGGGACCTGATGATGAAGGGGAGGGGATCCTCTCTGGCGTGGAGGAGATGTTAAGAGAAGTGCTGCCCGAGTGTTTGGGACTTCCCCTGTCACTGTCCCCTGACTCTGGACCCCCAGAACCTCCATCACTATTGGAGAGAGAATCTGACTTCCTTTTTCTTTTGCGGCGGAAGTTTCCATTGTCAAACATCTTCTCACAGTTTGGGTCAAGGGTCCAGTAGTTGCCCTTTCCTGTGATATCAGAGTGAATGTTTAATGTTAAGAATATGGCTTTAAAATATGCAACACATTTAAAACACACAAGAGCACATTCAAGAATACAACAAAGTGTCAACGTAAATGAAAACATTTAAATATATATTCACTTGTTTAACAAGGAAAGACATTCAGAACATTTTTATTACCTGGATCATCCTCATCTCTTGGTACTTTTTTGAAGCAGTCATTGAGTGACAGGTTGTGTCTAATAGAATTCTGCCAGCCCGCTTTACTCTTGTTGTAGAAGGGGAAGTTGTCAGCTACGTACTGGTAAATTTGACTCAGTGTCAGTCTCTTGTCTGGTGCTCCGTGGATAGCCATGGCAATGAGAGCTGAGTAGGAATATGGAGGCCTGACCAGCTTCATCAGGTCTTCTTGTGAGGGAAGAGAGAACCAGCTCAGCTCTCCTCCTGGGCCCCCAGCTCCAGGCGGTCCAAGGTATGGCCTCTGCATGCCGTAGTGTTGAGGGACAAAGGGAGGGCCAGGGTTACCAGGTGGAACGGTGGAAGCCAGATACGGTGGCGTGTTGATCCCAGAGCCATTGAACCAGAGGTAAGGGTTTGAAGAAGAGGTGGTGTAGTCACTCAGTTCGTAGGACGTCGGAGTAGTGCGTTGAGGACTTGGCAGAGAGGGAGGAGGGTAGTAACAATCACTGTACATGCTGAGCTCAGGGGGCTCCTGGCCGAGGCTAGGGAACTGTGGGCCACACCGAGGAGGAGACTGGCCTTGGGCTTCAAATGAAGACATTGTCAGATTTCACCTCTCAGAATCTCTTCTTATGCCTTTGACTGTCCTTCCTTTTGATACCAAAGTCTTTCTACGATTATTCTGTCAGCCTTCGAAAATCCTTTTCTTGCCCAGTCCTTTGCAGGTATTTGATCTGTGAGCTACAGATACAGATGAATGTCTCTAAGCCTTCAACCTACAGGTTGTCTTCTCCATACCTTACTTGTCTGTTTGCCCTTGCTTTATGTCAGGATGTCACTTGTCATACCTGCTTTATCTATTTCCCTGGAAACGCCCACAGTCTCCTTTGATTGGTTGTTTTCTCAGGTAAGTCGCCTGTTCCTGCTTTCTCCTTTCTCTCTCTCTCTCTCTCTCTTTTTTCCTCCTGTCAGCTAATTCAGTTCCGCCACGGGTTTTGTTTACTCTCAATAAAATAATTTTCCATTGAAACTGTTACTCCAACATTAATCAAGTTCAGTCACCTGTAATATTTTGATGGAAATTAAAACAGCCTACTGAATATACATAGGCCTATCTATTACACTTTTAATGTTACATTACATTACTATTTTCTGTTGAGCTTGTCACAAATTGAAGACTGATAATTCTAATAACCCAAACAATGGAAATATTATAATGGCCTTTTCCCACCCAGGTTTAGTCAGTTCAGAAGCAGAGCTATCACAGAAGTACCTAGTTTAAAGCAATGGTAACAATAGGCTAAATAGGCTAATAACAACCATGTGGTGACATTAGTCTGTACAGTTTAATTTGGAATTGATAGTATTTTGATATTTGTTAAACAATTCTAATGGTCTTTGTGAATGAGGACTTTGATAACATGTTCCATTTCATTGATGTGACTTAAAGTTTATCCAGAATTTCACAAGTTCACCACAAGTAGTTTGATACCTCATATTATATATATATAGATATATATCTATAGATATATATATACACTACATTTTAAATGTTATAATTTCTTGCCAAGAAGATTTTTCTCACTTTCTGCTAGTGAATGTTGTTTTACGGTACATTTAAAGAAGAAGAGATTTGTGTGAATTTTTTACTGAAAATTACGGTAAGTTACGTCATCTTTTTTTTTTTAAATTAAACACGCGTCACGCACATTATTTTGATTTACTCTTTCAAACGTTGGAGAAACGCCCTCTGCTGTAAGTGTTTCACGTTTATTGAAATCATTTTTAGCTAGTGTGTGTACATAACAATATTCTTCACAATTAATGAACTCAGTAAACCAGCATATTTAATTTTAGAGGAACCTAAGACACTAACGCTCACCATGGTAACCAAAGGTTAGCCGACGTTAGCGCTGTAAGCTAACTAGCTACCGTTTATCTACCTTTTACTGCCATGACAAGTTTTAATGGTGTTAGCTATTGTTTGTTTAAAGTTGATAAAAGAAACATGCCAGTTTGTAATTAAACGCTAGATGGCCGATTCGTCTTCGCCACACGAGTTTCCGGAGCAAAACAACGACGAAGCGTTGGAGCTGAACAAGGATTTAGAGAGCATGATTGAAAATGTCGAAAATATGTCAGGTGTGTAACGTTAACTTCATTGTAGCTCAGTGTTTTAGAAACTCCGTGTAATGAAATGAAGATTCTGATATCTTCGATGTGAAGTTGTTGAGTCAAAATAATTCTCTCTCTTTTCTTTCTTTTTTTACTACCCGCAGTGCAGCTGACCTGGATGGCTTATGACATGGTGGCACTGCGGACCAGTCCAGCGCTGGCGGCCTCTATGCGCAGACTGGAAGAGGTCTATCAGATATGCAGAGCTGCTGTTTGTGGAAACCGAGAACAGGAGTTAGAGGAGGGCAAATGTCCTTAGCCTCTTGCCAAAACACTCAGTTAGATGTCATGTTTTCTTTACAGTTTTCAGTTCCCAAGTGTTGTATTTGGAAACGGCTATGAAAGTAGTTTTAAATTAAATTGTACTGCAATTGCTTTTTTGTTATAGAGAAGGTTTTTGGACGTGCTCCTGCTCTGTTGGTATGGATTAAACAGGCCCTTTCATTCAGTAATATACAGAAATCAGTTCTGTGATTGTTGTCAGTTGATGGTTTGCAAAATGTTCTGGTCTATTAGGTTGTTAATTTAAAAAAATAAATAAAAACATAAAAATGAGAATGTGTTGTGTTGTTTTTATAGACACTGAATTGTTTGGCACCTGTTTTTTAATTGTATTAATGTAGTTTTACGGCTGTGTGTTTGATGTTTAGTTGGGGTATTTTGCCAGCATTTGGGATTGCCTCTCAAGTTTGTGTATAATATATTTGTTCTTATTTAACTTCTCAGATGGAAAAGAACACAGGACAAGCTACTTCCACTGCCTGCACTGATCTGGAAAACATACTGAAAGGGCTGGACTCCTTGTCTAACTGCATGGATCAACTGGCATGTACGTATTACTGTTTGTCTCTTTCCATTGCCTTAATACCTCAGAACTGTAAGTAAACATCATGTATAACAGTAGGATGATCTTGATCATTGATTTGCAAATATGCAAAGCACATGATGTAACTGTTATCCTAGATGTGAAATGTGATAGCCAAAAGTGGATTTTTTTACACCAACTGCTGCGCAACCTAGCCTTGCTTGTGGGTGTCAATGGTACAGTGTTACGTGATAATAAATTACATCTGTCTGATTGCACTCTCCTGGTAAATACGACTAACTGAAGGATTTTACACATGAGACAATAATTTGTTGTGAGGATTAATGTTTTTTTTCCAGGGGTGGTTACATGTGGGCAAAGTGGCAGTCAGCACATCAACTTACTATATTGTCTTATGTGATGATAAATATCTGCTCACTTTAATAAAGCCTAGATACAAACATCATAGCTAAATAGGTAACATTTTACCTTTAACAATTTGTACTAACAAAAGACATGCCCTAGCCGATGTTAAACAGAAATCTGTTGCCAAGATCTGTTGTTTCAGATATGATAAGGTATGTCTTTGTGTTAGTTATATGGATAAATATGTCTAAATAATACCTATTTTGAAATAGCACAACAAAAAAGAGAGAAACATAATATTATGGTTATTGTTTGGGTAATTTTCTGCTAAGTACTATGATTTTAGATGTGAAAGCTTATATATTCTGAAATGAACCAGAGGCAGTTGTGAAACAAGATATTTCTCTTTTGCCTGCAGTGCGAACTCAACTGAGACAATGTGATCTGATCGTTTGTGTTGGCTGCCCCGACAAGCTGGCGTTTTTGAAAAATCCGAGAGGCACCAAAGCAGGAGCTGCCACCTTGACCTCAAAGTGAGGCGTGAAGAACAGAGTTAATGCTACGTGTCTGGAAAAAAACCATCACCAATGTAAAAATAATTTATTTTCTCTAATTCTTTTTACTAGAGATGCAAGAGAAGGCACCAAAAAGGAGCAGTTACATAACAGTGACCTTTATGATTGTGGAAATTGTGACATTTGGGTTTGGGTGTTTGGGTGCTCATAAAATGGTTCTGAACTCACATATACGTGTGCACAAATTAACATGCAGAAACACAGAGACAGATGCAAACACCAATTTCAAGCCTGGTATTAGTACTGGTCAGAGTCCCGCAGGGTACAGCAGACAACACATGTTCTGCACTTCAGCGTTCCGGTCTGTGGCATCAATGAGCAGCAGCGGGGTGTGTGTGTGATGGGTGATCATCTCCTTCACCCCAGGGAAACTCTATAGCACAGCAGTACACAGAGAAATGACAGGGACCTAATGATGCAGTGCGGCACAAGTCAGCATCAAACACTCCCTGAGTCAAAGTACAAGATGTAAACTTTTCAGTTTACTTTCAGGGAACATACTGACTTTCCCCCCTCTTTTTAACAATATGGACAGTAGTGTCATAATCTTTTAGTTTACCTTGGTGTTGTTGATGCCAGTGCCGAGGGAGTAGGAGTTGCCTTGGTTACGGATCTTAATGTTGTAAACCTTGCCTTGTTTCAGCAGCATGAGAGTGTAGGGGTGTTCAGCAAAGCCTTTTGTGCTGTCCCTCACCACAAATGCCCCATCCTTAAACACAAAAATGCACAGATCCACATACACACAGATGCATACACTCAGTTTAACACGATTGCAACTAAAATTGAGTGAAATTCTCACTTATATATGTTTTTACATTGCCTGTGTCTGTGCTTCAGAAAGAAGACAGATGTGAGACTGTAAGAGGCAGCACCTGACCTTGTTCACCTCCCTGAGAGCAACTTCAGCTTGATGTCTGCTTGTCTTTCCTCCATACCAGCTGGGATCCAAACCCTGAATGCATCACAAACAGTGTAACAAGTAAACAAATGATTCACATTTGTCTTTTGCAATAACAAAAAAGTGCAATAAAACGAAGTAAAAAATTAAATAATTCATATAGTAAAAGAAATGTAATAAGGATATTGACAATTACCTAGTGAGTAAAACGCCGTTTACTACAGCAGATGTAAAGGGCCGTATTGTTACATAAATGTTACAACATCGCCATCTACTGTTTCACTTATAAAGTGCCTAACTTGTGTAATTTTGCAGAAAAGTTTTCCCATAATGTAATGTGTAGTCTCCATTTAGCACAGTATTCACAGCAGTTTTGGCCCAATTGTGATTTCATTTTCAATTCTCACCTGTCCCAGTACTGAAACGTTAACCATAGCCTGTTCCGGTTCCATAGGAGAGGGAAGGAGCTTACTTGGTCTGGGTAAGATTAAATGGAAAGTTTAAAAATGTTAGAGCTTGAATTACCCAGAGTGAGGTGCTTACTGTTCTTGTAAATTGTTCAGATACCTGTTGGGTACATCTCTGGGTTTGGGGTTCCTTGGTTGAGGGATTGCGGGGTAGAGGGGTTGAGGGACATTGCTGATGTATGAGCCAGGAGCCTTGACAGCACTACCCTCTTGTGGACATTATGGGTAATGTGAAATAGAAATGTGG
The DNA here is from genome assembly GCA_032353495.1 of Ctenopoma kingsleyae. Lineage (NCBI taxonomy): Eukaryota > Metazoa > Chordata > Actinopteri > Anabantiformes > Anabantidae > Ctenopoma > Ctenopoma kingsleyae. The sequence goes on along the minus strand of JAUBNQ010000002.1, from coordinate 7,056,506 downwards.
TAGGAGACATGATTGCAACATTTTTCGGAAATTGTGCAGCCATTAAAACATGACATAATCAACAGCATATACTTGATCTTGAGAAGTCATTCTGGGATGTAGCAGGTTGTCGAGGCTTATTGCTCCTGTCAATATGTGGAATGGGTTGGCTGACTGGTGTTGGGAATGGGAAAAGATGCAGTCAGTGTATAGATCAGTGTCTGACACATTTAAAGAAAAA
>JAUBNQ010000002.1:7037466-7056186 GCA_032353495.1 Ctenopoma kingsleyae | reverse complement strand
AAAAAGAAAAACAGAAAAATCAACCAAATTAATCAATAAGCTAGTTGTCTGTGGAGTAATGAAATGTACTGTTACCTGACACTTTTAAAGGTCTCTGATGTTTCATTCTTGAGGGAGCAGGAAATTGAGGTTTGGAAATTTTTTCAGCTGGATTGGGATTTCCTCACATGCAAAAATCAGGAATAGATTAGGAGACATTAACACCAATTCTACTCTCAAAGCTCATTGCAGTTCCTCCTGCACAGCACTGATGCGATGATCACTTTCCGTTACCTCTGGAGTGACGATCCTGAATTTTAGCTTCTCTCAGGTGTCGAGGTGGCTTCAATGTGTCTGCAGAAGCAGGCGGCTTGTAGTTAACTTCAAAGCTCCTGTCGCTGTCCTCAGCAGTTTGTGGATCAGTCATAGCACAGATGTAGCCATCGTCTCCTTCCTCCTGGTCGACACCCTCGTAGTCACGATCACTTTCATTGTCCTTGACCACAGCACATACAGATCACAGAACATGGTTGCTGTATGCTGCATATTAAGCAACAAGGTTAATTAGTTTGTACTTATAAGTGTTTAATGTTAAAACTTGTAACTTTGTACTTACAGACTCATCAGATTCCCAAAGGTCTTTGTCCTGTACAAATACTATTACAAATTACACCATAAAAATAATAGTGTCATGCCCCATGTGACATTGCTTTATATGAGTGGCATAGGTACATTTAACTGGCTTTTACCTTGTTTTGAATATGTGTGTGTCTTTAATCTGCACAAAAAATAAATAAATATGAAAGTTAGTTAGCTATACATTCAGTAGAGGGTGTAAAATAAACACAGTTTTCTTACTTAGGAACAAAGACTCCCTTCTGCTCCTGCTTGTTGATTTCTCTCTGGATCTTTGTAAGGAATCTATAAAAAAAAAAGCACAACAAAAACATGAGAATATATTTAGTATTACAGTTATTCTGTGTATTGATACTTTTAATTGTGGCCTAAACTAACTTCTTTAGCCTATAGTAGAGTACATGTGTCAGAAGATGTATCTGTTGTCATTCACGGCTACAGTCAGCCTTTATACTTTAACAGACATTAGCTGATGAACTATTTTGATATTTGTATCTGAAGAATTGTTTGGTGGCAACAAAATATATTTTCAATCAAACTCACGATAGATAAAGACTGGGGAACACTTGAAGGTCACGTGGAGTCATTTGCTGGATGACATGGATTTGAAAAATATATAAAAATAGACAATCAGGTACTGGAAATGTTTTAGAAATAAAATAGTAAATAAGAGATGCAAAGAGCTGCTGCGGATTCAGTAGACTCACCATAAACTGTGCTCCAGTTATGTTGCTCTTCATCACTATTTTGTCACAGCTTGTTAACTGAAGCTGTGGAGAACATGAGATATCACACATTTTTAAACGTATATCATTTTAGCATGTCACATGTTCAATAAGGAAGGGAAAAATAAAACAACATTACTATCACAATAGATAGATAGATAGATAGATAGATATGTAATACACACCTGCCTCATGTAGTCAGATAGACTTTGTGGACTCCATCCCATCACCTCCTTTTTAGAAGGAACATTATTAAAACTCATGCTTCCTGATTAAAAAGGTTTACCTGACAGCAGGACCTTCTGGCTTTTCTGTGGACTTAAAACACTGCTGCTCTTGAAGTCTGCATAAACAAAATGAGAGTTGAGAGTCACTTTTGTACACTTAAGCACTGTTGTGGTGTGTCATGGCCTTTGTTCATAAAGGATATGAAATGTTTATTGTTAGAAGGTGCACACTCTGCAGAGTGTCTTAACTCTAAACATAGAGCCTGCTGATTTCCTTTCACACATTTACATGCTGCCACAGTCGTGATGCTTTTGGTGGTTGTGGTTGTCTTGACTTGTGTGTCTAATTCATGTCACGTTGTGATCTCATGCATGCCTTTTATTGTAATTCATAGCGTGGAAGGCTGCATCAGATCTTGCTTCCCAGTCACAGGCCTCTTGGTATCTCACACCCAGGTGAGAGAGGAGGGCAGTGGGGAAGAAGGAATGATCAATCACGCTCAGATCCCCCCAAGACCCCCAGGCATGTCTGGGTGAATACATGAGTCCTCCTGGGGGGTCCTGGTGGGAGATGACCCCCCTCTGCCTGTTTTCTTCCTCTGTCCTGATTGGGAAACATGATACTGCCAGTGGGGATGAGAAATTAAATGCAGTATAGTCAGTATAAACCCATGTATGCACCACACATTAACTACGTATTAAGTCTTATGTGTAGAAAACCAAGCATTTTCTAAAATGTTTTAAAAAATGTCAATTTCACAAAGCCTGTGCACAAATAAATACATGAACAAACACAGGGACATAAAAAATTAAATTAAAAAAGTACACTCTTTATGGAGAAGTGTTACTACAGATAATAATGGAGGCCTGTGCTGTCACCTCACATACAGAGCATAGTCAAACATCATATGGGACCAATATGGAACCAATAATGTTCCCAGTGGAGAGCAGAGATAAAGGGTGGATTGGTGAAGGCCTCCAGTGGGGTGAAACCTTCATTAACACACAGCAGGACAGCGTGGGAAATACAGGACATCCCCAGAAGCAAACAAGACAAATGGGAGTGTTTTGGTGTGTGAGAGACAGTGTGTAGTTTCTCAACTTCTCTGTTCTTTCTAATAAGACGTTTCCTGCGCCAGGTCCATATATAGTCCTGAAAATGAACACGTACACAAATAGTTTTGTATATTGAGTTGTGTGCCTGGTAGTGCATACTGGTGTGCTTTTGATCTTTTATGTAAGCACTGCCCATGAGCTGATTTGTCACCTTTGAATCGCTTAGCAACACTGACTTAAATTGAAAAAGGAACACCACGGTGACTATGATGTTCAGCATAGTGGTTGATCTACTGTATAATGGAGTTCATAATTCACACTGTAGTTTCTTATTAATACATAGTAACTTGTCTGTAAACATAGTAAAACCGTCTCCTTTCTGTTAGACCCCCTCTCTCTCCCCCAGGCATGGACCTCCTGATGAAGGTAATATCCATGCCATCACTCATTTAGCTGAGACAGTGGCAGATTTATGACACATCCAGCTGAGAGGAAGATTTTTGCAGATACAGGGGGTGAGAGGAAAGAAGGAGGCAGATGAATAGCTCTTTTCGACAGAGATAGGCCAGTGGGCGGAGATAAGGCTCCTCTTAGACCTAATTACTGGCAAATTATAAGATTAGAAATTAACTTGCATTCACAGTGGAATGTCAATGTCACGCTTGTGTACAACTGTCTCCTCAGTGGATTTACAGTCTGCTGACAGATGTTAACTCAAAATTTCAGTTGGAGTTTGTCAAGGCGTTTCCTCCTCACTCTTTGATGTGTTTTGGCACATTTGCATTGTCTATGGGTTGTGACAAAGACCAGACTTGGCTGGTGGTGTCCCGGATTATCAGGCGAAATACCTTCTAACCTCTAGTGGTAGAAGTACTTGCTAAATTTGTCTTTCGAAGCCTCGCTTCCCCTTTGAATGAAATCAATACACGTTGACATCAAAGTGATGGTGGATCAGCGCTGGATCAACACCTCGGTTAGGTGTGAGCGCCACCGTGTTATCCATGTAATCCTCTGTTAAGTGTATTCACTCCATTCAGATTCTAATAGACGCCATCTGGTGCCCTGTCATAAAATCCAGTGACCCCAGGATTTATTAAGTAAAATAATCAAATGTGATATTTGGTTATTTGTTTAAAAAAAAAAAAAAAAAATCCGAATTCTTTATTTTAAACTTTTATTTAAACAATTCATAAATAGACACGCGAGCATTTATACAAAAGCATGGGGTGAAAAAAAGAATGAAAGTGCAAATAATAGATAACATCTTCATATAGACCTTAAACTCTGATCTAAACAGAGGCCTAAAATGTAGTTTGTTCATTTGGGACCACGGTATTTTCGTCTATACACGTGTCCATCGGCACCTTCCCTCCTGGCACACACATGTTTGACTATAACCTGAGAGCAGTCCTCACAGTTCACCTTGCAGCACCAGTGGAATTTGCAGTTGCAGCTGCTCACTACCTCCGTGCGCCTCTCTTCCACCCTCAGGCCGCATTCGTGGCACAGCCTGCGGCAGCTTCTTTTCTCCCACTGGGTTAAACCGTCTCCGTGTTGCACACACTCACGGCCCTCGGTGCCGTACAGCCCTAGGCTGGTGTTCGTCCTGCAGTAGTCCGGGGAATCCTCCAGGTAGATGAGCTCTGTCTGGGCAATGCTGCCGAACGCGTCCGCGATGGCACCGCGGTTGTCCGCGCTGTTGGCAGCTCGCATGCGCTTTTTGTCAATGTCCAGTTTTTGGGCCTGACTGTGCTTGATCTTCAAGTAGTTACCAATTTCTCTGAAATCCGACAACTGCGTCCAGCAGGTTTGGACACTGCAGCTCTCAGACATGCCATGACATCTGCAGATGCGCTTCAGTGTTGCCTTCACGGCCTGTTGGAAAATAGAGAAAGCTAATTAGACAACTCTCCATGTTTTACAACTGTGTAACGCCAGATAAATGTTTGCGGTGTGAAAATAACTTACCAGGCGCCCTGCCTCATTGTTGTGCAGGTTGACAGCAGCCCTGGAATCCTGACCGGTCTCCTGCGCGTCCACATATTGTTTGGAAATCCTCTCCCCGAAATCTATGTTATCGCTGCAGCCACCCCACAACCAGCCACGACCACCTGCATATAACATGTCACTTAAGATCGGATCACCTACTTTCACCCCCTTAAGGAAAATGTCATATTTTAAATGCTTAGCTTGAATATTAACATTCATTACCATAACAGGCTATTGCAGCTTGTTAAATGCTGTAATATTTTAAGTAGGGTTAAGTTATAGTAGGTACGAGCCTCACCAATTTTCCCGTTCTTTGAGACGTCACAGCCGCAGTTGTCCAGCTCGCCCAGACTGCAGTTCCTGGTTAGGGTGTACATGACCCCTGCTGCACTGATGGCGTGGACGAAAGAAGTCTCTTTGGTAGCTTTAAATGAAAGGAGACGTGGGCTACAAAATATGCATGCACAAAATCTCTTATAGGCAAAATACATGACACTCAATTAAATATATAATGAAAAGCTGCTTCAAATGGAAGTGATCAGAGCCAGCGATCACTTCAATTTGATATAACAATAATAATATAACATACCGTCTACTATAGTCTACAGGCTATTTTTGTATTTGTTTTGGTCTTTCTTACTGAACAGAGAGCACCCGTGATAAGGCGATGCAATTTCCCTTTAGGATTAATAACGTTTTTTTGCATCTTCAATATTGAAGCTAGAGGCCCTAATGATTTTAATTATAGCTTTGCAATAAATAACTTCTTTCAATGAATGAATTCAACATTTCGGGTGGAGTCTATCTTGTGATCTGATGAGCATGCGCACAAAACTGGAAAAAGGGATTATTATACACAATGATGACTTACCGCGCCTGAGTCCTCTAAACTGGGTTGCGCTGTCTGGACAGTTCCATCTGTCCCACGCGAACTGGTGTTTGCACTCCTCTATCCCGCTCTGTGTGCCCACCTGCACGCTTCTTGCGTAGGTGAGATAGGCCTGCAAGGGAGGCAGTAACAATCATTTTTATCACTCGAGTCCCATTGTGAAACATTATTCTTAACCTCTCAGAGTAAGTTTTCTGTTTACCTTGGATCCCGTCATAAGAAAGTTACTTGCCACCCTAAGAAGAAAATAGAGGGAAAATACAGAATTAGATCAATCTAATCTTGCGTCTCCACATATATAAAAAATATGAGCAAACAGTGCAGTCTCTTACCAAGCATGCGTCGGGCAAAATTTATATAAAAAAGGCAGGAACCAAAATAATGAATGCACCATTTTCATCTACAGCGTTAGCGCTCAAAGAAGAGATCTGTTTTGACCCGATGTGCTTCAACTTTCTCTTATATGAGTGAGGAACAAATGGAACTCTTGTTCTTTGTCCCTCAGGTACGAGAAAGCTGATTGGGTGATGGTTTCAGGAAACGCCTATATGCACACTTCAAAGGAGGCCTTAGGCGGCAGTTTGATTTCTACTAAAGCTGCGTGACAGTAGGCCACCAATATACAAATAACCGAGTCAGGAGTCACATCTAGTCTATAAATATTTATTAAGTAACAGCATAATAAAAAATACATCATAAAAAAAGCATAATTTGCTTTATGTACAGAATCAAGTCAATAAAGATAAAGTGCATCAAAAAAGCTTCAGGTGATGTGGTAGTTCAAAATGAAAATAACATTGTTATTGTCTATAGAGTAATACCAGTTGATGCCCTTAATGATTAAATAACAGTCTGTAATAAATCAGTGCCGGTGCGCGCGGTGTCTGCGCTTTGTTTTGTTATGTGTCTTCCTCCCAGTTTCTTGACGCGCACAGTAATATTTCGTTACAACTTGTGTGCATTTTTCACACTTCACTGTGCAGCACCAGTGAAATTTGCAGTGGCAGCTGCTGACGACCTCGACGCGCTTCTCGATTACTCTGAGGCCGCAGTCATAGCACAGTCTGCGGCAGCTCTTTCTCTCCCACTGGGTCAAGTTGTTGTCATTCTTCACACACTCACGGCCCTCGGTGCCATGGACTCCCAGGCTCTTGTTCTTGATACAGTAATCCGGAGAATCTTCCAGGTAAATGAGCTCCGTCTGGGGGATGTTCCTAAAAGCGTGCGCAATGGCTCCTCTGTTGTCCGCGCTATTCCCAGCCTTCGCAGGTTTCTTGTCCATCTCCAGCTTCTTGGCTTGTTCGTGCTTTTTCTTCAGGTAGTTGCCCACCTCCCTGAAGTCGGCCAGCTGCATCCAGCAGGTCTGGATGCTGCAGCTCCCAGACACTCCGTGACACTTACAGGCTTTCCTCATGGTGGCTTTAACTGCCTGAGGGAGAGAGAGAGTGTTAATTGGAAATGCAACAATCAAGCCTGCATAATTGTGTCTTTCTTCAGGATTTAAATCCATATGGTCAAAATTAACAGGGAATTTGTAATGTGCAAAAATGGAAACTAGAAATTGATGTGCGTCTGTTACATGGGCCCTTGATAACATAGTCTTAAGACGTGATAATAAACTTCAATAATAATAAAATCAGATCTTACCAGTCTACCAGCCTCGTTGTTATGCAGGTTGACTGCTGCGCGTGAGTCGTGCCCATCTTCCAACGCGTCCACAAACTGTTTAGAGATCTTTTCTCCAAAGGCCACATTATCACTGCAGCCTCCCCATATCCACCCTCTGCCACCTGAGGATAAAAAAAAACGAACGTTAACTTACTGCAAGAGCAAACGTGTATTTCAAATTGTTGACACTGGTAGTGGATGGAGTCTCATAGTTCATGTATTTACCTGTCTGTCCAATTCTGGAGTCATCGCAGCCACAGTTGTCAAACTCTCCCATACTACAATTTCTGGTGAGCGTGTACATCACTCCAGCCGAACTGATGGCATGGACAAAAGACGTCTCCCGTGTGGCTACAACAAGTGACAAGGAAAGGAAAGCACGATTTTAGACATGCCATCGAAATTGGCGGCGCTCAAATACAGTAATGTTATTCATACTGTGGAGTCTGTGTGTTTTCATATTTGTGATCCTTCACATAAGCAGGTCAGAGCGCGCGATACGCTGCAGCACTGGAGCAGTAACTTCTGCATAGTTGACAGTTTGGTGGAACTGAACAAACCAGCTGCTATATCTGCATATTACACAAATATGTGGATACAAATTTCTTACCACTTCGAAGGCCGTTGTGTGTGGATAGCTGGAGTGTGCTCTCTGGGCAATTCCACTTCTCCAACATGAACTGATGTTTGCATTCGTGAATTCCGCTCTTTGCGCCCACTTGCACGCTGCTGGCGTAGGTCAGAAAAGCCTTGGGAGAAAAAAACAAAGAGGAGTGTTATTCGTTTTTGCATTTGACTTATAAGATGCTTTTGCCAATAAATATATGAAAAATAAATAAAAAAAACATATATTGCATTTGGATGTCCCTGCAGAGGCTAGTGCGCAGATGCATAAAGACAGATATATATTTACCTTAGGTCCAGTCATGAGGAAATTATTAACGGTCCTGTAGAAAGAAAAGAAAAGAACCACGTTAATATCATGTTACTATGCTGACAGTATTAACATTGCACTGTTATAAAATTATTTCCACATTTTTTAAATTATTTCCACCAAGGTAAGAGTCATACCAAGCGAATGCAAACGGGAAATGACAGCACATGGACAGAACCACGGCTGTGAGTAGATTCAGTGGTCCCATTGCAGCTGTATTCCAAGCAGAGGCCTGCTTCTTCTTATGCCAGATGTGAGTCCCAAGAGAGAGGCAGAGAACTGAAGCTGTAACTAGACTGCACGCTGATGATATTTATATGGTCTTGCCAGTTTGATTGACAGATTTGTCCTGCAGGTGTGGTTGTGAAAATGCGTCAGCGTCGACATTGATTGCCGCGTCCTACAGACAAATAGGAGCCGTCGGTGCTTAAGTGCACTTCAAAGAGGTGAGGCAGTTGAACAGCCCCTCATTCATTCACCTGTTATCCAGGCGGTAATCGTTATACGCATTATCCCGCGGATTGAAACATATCCAGAAAATTAAATCACTGTAGCATGGCATCATTTAATCATTTCATATCAAGTTTGTTAAGCTATGCGTAAAATTTGGTGTATTAAAATGACTGCAGGAGACAAATAGAAGAGCATCATTAAATTGTCCCCAGTAAAGTTACTGTAGTTACTACTCAGTACTTCACACATAGTGTTATTGATACATGTGGATTTGAACAGGAGACCACAACAGGGAAACAGCACAACTTTTTTTCCCCCAAATCTGAAATGACTGCGATGCATTAAGGAAATACAGCACTGAATAACAACAGGCCCCACGTGTAATTGGAAACGTTTGGGAAATGGCACCAGGGTCCCAGGAGGGGGGAACGACAGTGACTACAAAGCCATAAAGTCTTTCAGGAGCGGACGGTATACAGTCATGTAAATACCGCCTCACACATGGTCGAGATTGGCATCATCGTGGTAATAGGATAATAGATGTTTCCCTGGGAAACAACTTGGTGTGAAAACAGTCTGGAATTTACAAGAGTATAAACACATAAGAGTTTTAATGTTAGACCATTAAATTATAAGTAAGCTTTACAATTAAGCCCTTTTTTTTTCTTGCTGATGATCTTCCTTGATTTAGGATTCCCAATCACTGCAATCATTAACAGCCACCACGCCAGTTTCTATCATTTCATACTAATAATGCGAGAGAGGTGAATGATTAACATTACAGTTTTTAGTTTTTTAGTTAAATCGCTTACACTTGTCAAATCCCCTTTAAGCCACTCAAAAACATTTCAAACAACAATTCACTCAGCGCGGCGCACAATGGGCGGATGGTTGGGCGAGGTCCTCTGAACAATAGAGGCGAGGTGTAGATGAGGATAATCCTTACCAATTAGACATCACGTTCATTCTGCAATAAGACTGAAACCTATAGAGCCCTTCAACACCTCGCTGGGAAATAATACAGAGCGATTAAAAATCAATCTGCGAAGCTTCATAACTTGTCGTTGACTGAAAGCTCATTTAATGATTTTAATGGGTTAATAACCAGCAAACAATGGTGGTTTAATCTAACTGGGCGTGATTTACCCTGGTGCTAGGTGTCCCATAAACATCGAAACTTTCGGGGTTAAATCACGTGGAAGTTTGAATATATGGATTCATTTTTAATTTCTAGAGGACAAATGATTTATTTATATGAACTATATAAACATGTTCTAATGAAGAAAACTCATATTCATGTCATTATAGATTTTATTATTCATGCAGCTGTGGATAATGTTTGTTCCAGCTCATTTTTAAATCAGGACTTTTGTGACTTTACACTATGCTTAGAATAACATGAAGAATAAATCTGCGTTAATTAACTATTTCTTTCAGGCGTTTCAGACACATTAGGGCATCCTGGCTGCGCTGATGGGTGATTTGTGGCAGTGCAAAGTGAGAGAAATAGATCAATAAAGGATCAGGAGGTGACAAGCTTGACAGGTTGAGGAAGGGTGGCAGGACTGGAGACGCCAGTCAGGGACACCAGTCAGGCGGATATTTTGGACTGCTGTTATGGAACTCCCAGAAAAGTCAGTTACAGATGTTTAAATAGTTTTATCAACAATGCAAAAAAAAAAAAAGCTAAACAATTAAATAAAATATTGGAATTCAAGTCGTTGTTATTTCATACTGCTATTCATTTTTAATTGCTATTGTGGTAGCATAAAGCATTTCTATTTTAAAAGATATTAAGGTTTATTCTTTCATGGTACTTTTTAACACTTTATAACAGTGTTCCACTGGGGGAGATCATAATACTGCTTTTGCTGCTAATATTTACATTAAGAAGCACAATTACTACTAATACTATTAATAATACTCATTTAGTTACTGGTACATATTATGTGCATGTGAGAAACTGAGGAATTCATTTTATTTATTATTTATAACATGCACTCTAAGGATAGCTTCTTAATTTTGTTGTGCTTGTACTACAATGACACTAAACCTGATTCTGATTCTCTGATTCAATAGTTCTTCAGCAATAACTATTTTCATTAATTTGCATGTATCTGATATTTTATTATTAAATTGAATAATATGTAATCGTCATTGTTTCCATGAGACTATAATAGAAGAAGAAAATCAAAAGCTACTTATGTATGAGAAACTGGAACAACTGAGTACAGGGGATATTCTTCTGCTGCTGCTAATAACTCCCTAAACAATAACCAGAATTGTTGCCACTTCATTTTCTAACCATTAGCTGACAGATTGAGGTATTTTAGTTGCCAAGTAAAAGCTTACAAACACTGTTCAAAATGCTAGCATGCTATGACCCTTGTTAAGCCAGTTCAAATGAGTGGAGTTTTAATACTATATTCATTTATTATACAGTTATGTTGTCAATGTATTAATTTCTTCATTGAGTTTTCTGTAAATATGTTATAGGATATGGAATGTGCATTGCCAAACTTTCTTTCTCTTAAACGCTTCTTTCTGTAAAATAAACTAAATTGCAGCAATTTAATTCTAAAGTGGTGTAAATTGCTCTAGTGTGATTAGCATTAAGATTATGACTTTCAGTATGCAAATGTAAACTGCAGTACCTTATTTACTGTACTGACCATTTGTAGAAACTGTGCATGGTCAGTCCATGCCTCATGAGTATGTGTATTACAGTGAATGCACATATTGACATAAAGGAGACAAATGCACAGCACTGACTGGTTCCACGTCTTCATATTTATTTCATAAAGAAAAGTAAAAAGTTTATTAAGAAAACATCCCACATGATTAGACTCCTATAGCGCCCATGTCTGTAGACAACCCCCACCTCCCTGTAGCCTGGATGCCTGCCTCTCGCTCTCTGCTACATCACTACACCACTACCCAGTTTGGCAATAATGGAGACTTGCTAGCTACAGGCTAACAGTACAAGATAGGCACCCAGGCTAAAGATTTTTTACCCAAGTGGTAAGAGAGCCCCCATGTGAGGATGCCATAGAATTGTACAGCACCCCATGGAGCTCAAGAGCACCCTTTTCTGAAGACAAAGTAAGAGATTCAAATACTGTGATAATCAAAGGAAAGTGCTTTTTGCTGTGGCATCTCAGCTTCATTTTTTTGTGTGCTCAGAAATCAAGGTGTGGCATCGCCTTTCCTCTCTTGCTCAATGGCTGTAAAAGAAGAGAGAAGAAGAAACTGTCAGTCAGCAGGTTCACGTTTAGTGAATATTTGAGGGGATGCTGCTCTTTCATTTGCTATCTGTCAGTGATGGGCTGATGCTGCAGCAATTTGTCTTTGGCTGCTCTGCTTGCTGAGCTTGTGGTCTTTTGACAGCGCTCACAGAAAAAAAAAAAAATCAAGATTGTTTAGAAATACACACATGCACATGAGAGACACTCACTCTCTTTGGTGGGCAGAGGGTTTTTTTCTTTTGTCTCTGTCTTCTTCAGCTTTGTCTTGTCGAAACGGGCGATTTCAGTCATGTCAGGCTTGTCAGACATTTTGGCTGTGAAAGATGAGAAAAATACCTGAGCACACAGGTTTGACCTTTCCTGTCCGCCATCGTATTGATAATGCAACCGTAACTTAACAGTTGTTTAGGTGCATAGACTGTGTGGCAGATGTCTAGAAGCAGCGTTTGAAAGGGCATCACAAGGGCTATCAAAAATCTCAATGACCCTGACTTACTTAAAATAATCTCGATAGACTATTTCACATAAAGGGAGTGGCTACGACATGTGCAACTCAGACATGGATGCATGTGTGGGAGGAGGCTGCCTCCCACACATGCATCCATGTGTGGGAGGCAGCCTCTGCCTTGAGATTTCCTTCTCCAAAATGCCAATGTAGCTAACATGTGTCTATTTTTACCCAACTGTCTGTTCTTTCCTTTGTCTCTGCTCTCCTCTCCAAAGCTCAGGTCTTTGTTCTATTCCTCTGCATCCTCTCTCTCTCTCTTTCTCTCTCTCTCTCTCTCTCTCTCTCTCTCTCTCTGTCTCTGCATCCACCCCTGCAGCCTTGTGGATCTAGGCAATGGTCCACAGGCTCCACTGCAGTCATATTCCTGACCTAGCCTCAGGTCTGACTAATGTGCCTTGCACAGTCTGGACCAGTCATGCTCATTTGAGCCCACTGCTCTGTAAGAGACTGCTGTGAAAATGTGACAAGCCCACTAGCCTGCAGCTAGGCATTTGCAAACCAAGCTTCTATAAAATCATGTTCACTAGTTTGAATTTAAATGAAGCCTTATACAATCTGCTTGACATAGACATAGACATGCTGGGCCAGTGGGCAGATTTATGGCTAGATTTAGTCTATATTCAGTTTCTTGTAAAGAATCACTGAATTATTTCTTTCTTACTCTAAGCTACAAATACTATCTATATCCACCTCTTCCAAGCGTTGACATGTCTAGTGTCAGTCAAATAATCACCCTTTTCTATTAATCAGTAAACCTAATTATATAAACATCTCTTCTATTGTTCAGCCAACAACCTTTTTTTTCACATCATTTCACTGCTGCCATCAGCAGTCAGCTTCTGTTCATCCAGCCACACCCCAGTCCTTTGTCTGACTCCCAGTAAAACAGAATTACAGAAAGACACATGGACACAGACGAATGGAAAACATACTAAAGGATAGATGGGTCTTTCTTACCGGTGTTCCACACAGCAGTGGGCTATAATCCACCAGCGGAGAAAGCAGGGAGGGAGAGAGTCACAAAGATGGAGAAGGGACAGCAATACGGAAGCTGAATGAATCTGCCGGTGTGTGCACGCCTGCCTGCATCCAGGGTGTGGGTATAAGAGGGAAGGAGGGGGAGAGAGAGAGAGAGAGAGAGAGAGAGCGTGCTTGAGAGCTTTGTCAGCCTCCCTCCCCAGGCATCATTATTAATGTTCTATCCAGGGAAATGACTAGAGAAAAGCAACCACTAATAGGGAACAGCTGTGATTTTTTTTTCTTATGTCTAATCTTATGTGTGTTAGACATCATTTTTTCTGAGTAGGTCAGCAACAAGAATGTAGTGTAAACACAAGAATGGCACAGACCATTGCCACATATTGCATAATTTATAGCTTAAGCAAGTTTGCGTGCCTGCCCTTAAATGGGCCTTTAAACAATGAAGAAAACAGTAACGAAAATGCATAGAAGCCCTATTGATATCTTTAATATTCATTTAGTAGGTGAAGAAATGGCACAGGGCACTCAGGGATAAATATAATTCATAATGCTTTTTACAAGTCATAGTATTCTTAAAAACACTATTTATTTCTTTAATGTTTATTTTTATAGGCACACGTGCTGTACTGTATATAGCATGGACCAGTGCCACAGACTGCAGCATTTATAGTATAAGCTGGTTTGCAGTGCCTGTCCTTAGAAGGGCCTTTATACATATACACAAAAAAGAAAATACATACACAGCAACACAAAACACAAGCAATGGGACAATGGTCCATTTAAATGTAAATATTTGTAATATATGTTGTATTTGTAATAGTCTTCTGTGGCTGTAGGCCAAAGTATATGTATATTTTTGTGTTTTACACTTTTGTCAGACAAAACAAGACGTTTGAGAAGTTGTGATGATTCTCATTCATTTTATAAAATAAAACAATCAACTGACAAAAATCACGAGTTAAATTGCATGTCCTGCATGCACTGTCATAAATTATCTTCCAGCATTTGTTAGGTGGTTATGGTGTGCATCACATTTGTTATTTACAGCATACAGTGCAATGGATTCATTTAATATGACATCCTTCTTTACCATTCTTTATTTTTGCAACTGATCAAGCGCCTCTTGATTACTTTAGACTCTAATAAAGAGGTGATATGTAGAGCCCGTGTTCCTTTTCTGACATCATGAAACCTGTTGGTGTTTAGTCTTTAATCTTCCCAACCTGCTGATGCCAGCCACTGAGGACATCTGTCTTGGAGCAGACAGCTCATCTCAGAATAGCTCAGAGATGATGAGTCAACATGACCTCAGAGCTTGAAATGATACAAACCAAGTGAGGTGACACTGGATTCTGGTAATGGTGCATATGTACTGTGTGACTTCATATTCCTGGATGACTTTGGCTTTTACTGAATTACATCCACATCATCACTGCATGTATAAATACTTCTAATTGCTTTGTAAGAAGGCTGCAGCACTACCTACTGGCTGAAGTATGAAACTGCTTCATTTAGCAGCAGCCATTGGCCATGTGGGCTTCACAGACAAAATGAGTAACAGCACTATCACTTGATACAAGGGCAGGCTTAATGCTCCACACAATACCTAATCACCCAGACTAACCTATGTGATGACCTTAGGAAGCTAATTATAATTCACCACTCTTTAAATCAGTTACTGGCAGCCTTTCAGATGCATCATTTCATCGAGGTGTTTGTTTCTTTGTGGTATTATGAAGGGGAAAAGATCTTTCCTAAATTTGCCTGAGCCCTCCTGTTAACCTTTTTGGAGACAAGCGATGGACTTTGACAAAGGTCAGACATAGCAGCCAAATGACCTGTCAGAAAAATCTGACAAGCCATTGCATGTTGGTGGTTGATAATGGACCAGTAAACCTTTCCTGCATGGGATCGAGTCCGTCTCTGTGTACATAAATGATGGCGTGAACGATGAACGCATTGTGAAGCCATGTCTGACAGCAGCCACAAGATGGCAGCACTATGCAGGTAAATAGACAATCCTGGAGGAGTTCCCACATACTCTATGCTGAGCACTTGTTGGCTGCTTTTCCTGCACATTTTGGTACAGTTTATTCCAAACCAAACCAGGCATGGTTAGGTCAGGTGATTTTGATGACTAGGTCATCTCAGCAGCAGCACTCATCACTTTCTTTGCTAGTTAATTAGTGAAGGTATGTTTTGGAAAAATTACGATCCCACTAAGCACAAACCAGATGGGACAAATACATCACCAACAATATGACCATCAAACCATCATACCATACCATACCATACCATACATGTTAAGGCCATCCCTTCACCTTCTGTGGGTTTCACAGAGACGTTGTGGTTGGAACCAAAAATCTCAATGTCTTTAGACCTATGCACAAATCTCCACTGGTCTAATCGCAATTATTCATCTTTCTTGGACCAAGAGGACATTCTTGATCTTTGATGGGATTTGATGGGTTTTGTGAAGGAAGAAAAGAAGAATTGGAAGAATCCTGGATTCACTGACCTTCATGTTTTTAAGTAACGATGAACGATTGTCTCTACTTAGTCAAGGAGTTCTCGAAACAGTTAGTTGTATACCAACACTACCTCAGCACAATGCAAAATTGCTTTTTTTTATTTCTTACTACTATTCTATAATTCTATATGTGTGTTCATTATATGGTGTGTCCAAATGTTTGACTAGTGCTACACAAAAAAAGCTTTTTCAGCACATAGTAAACAGTCATCCTCAGATATTTTCTAAACACTGGATGGCAGCATACAACTGCTTCAGGCTGGGAGCTGCATTGACGTGAATGTTGTATGAGAGAGAACCAAGGCGCAGCTCATTCCCCACCACTAACCAGCATAACAGCTTGTAACAGCTTGAATCCTAATGTCTCTAATGTGATTAAAAAAAAAAAACTCTTCACACTTTTCCAAAGACCGTTTCTTCCATGCTTGTGTGTTAATAGCAAGTAGGATTTCAAGCAAGTTAGCTTGGTGGTTTAATACTGTATGAAACAACAGGAGGTGACTCAAACAAGTGGAAAATGAGGTTTCTGATATTAATTTAGCAGTGCAGCTTGAGGAAAACATGTCCATCAACATAGTATATGATTTGTGGGAATATTTTGCTTTACTGTAGACTTTTAACTGTTGAAGCTTATTATTTTTCAGACAGATGATAAAGTAATTTTGCTGAAGTAATGTAGTTTTGTTTATACCTGTTACCACTTGGATTTTAATATTGGACTTTGGACAAATTATTAGTATTAGTATGATATTTTTTGTTTTTCTTTCATAATGCCTCTCAGAGGGTGGATGCTAGCCTGGCTCTGTCTGGAACCACATCTTGTTGCTGTTACACCAGTTTCTGAAATATTATGTGTTAATGTGTGATCTTTAGATGTGCTCATGGGATAATTTTGTGCCCTTTGGACAGAGCCAGGGTGACTGTTTGTCTGTGTTTCCAATATTTATGCTACGTTAACCACATGCTGACTGCAGCTTCATATCATGCAGACATTGGCGCGCATCAGTCTTCTCATCTCACTCTGGGCAAGAAAGCAAATAAGGCCAAAATGTCAAAACCTTTCCCCTTCCCTCTCTTCTAGTGGCTGCGCTAACATGGATACAGAGAACAAGATATATTTATTGTTAACAGCCATAGAAACAGACACTTGCATGCACACTTTCACACATGTTAAGTTATTTTTCATTATCCAAGTTGATGGAAGATGGGTTTAAGTGTTGGCACTGGAGTAGGCAATTTGCACCTTGGAACAAAAGAGAAGAGACATTGTTATTCAACAAGCAGAGCTCTGGCTCAAGTGTAATTACAGACCACATTCATACAAATTAAATCCTGCTTGCCACTTTTATGACACTTAAACCAACAGAATAGGGGGAGAAACTCACTCAGATCTACTCTAACTCAGATATGCAGAAGCCTCATAAAATTTACTTCTTACTTTGTCAGTCATTGTAAGAATGCTGAGTTATTTATGAAGCAAATTTCATTATTCATACATAGTAAGGTGTTAAACTAAATGGAGCTATGTTGTGCAGGCAAACCAGAGCAGAATTGTGAAACGTGTAGGACGGGTCACGACAGTGCAGGATTGGTAAGACCAGATAAGTACGCTGCCTCGGTTCATGATCCCCACAATTAATGATGCAGCGTTTGATTGGTACCTTGTGTTCCATCACCCAGCCAGTGAGCTAAGAGTATCTCAGTGTTTAGAAGTTATCTCTTCGAGCCAGCTGGAGTACAGTGACAGAGGTGAAAAGAGGAGGAAAACAGTAGATGGGGAAGAGAGGCGAGATGAGGAATGAGGATCCAAGAGAGAGAAAGAGGTAGATAGAAGATTAGAGTAGCTGCCAAAGTATATACACAAAACAAGTTTGTAATGCACCTTATCAGGTATCAGTGAGTAATGGCAATCTTTGAACTTGATGCCTCCAATGGTTAGTGTGTGTGCTGGATTTTGTTAGTGGAATGTGTGTATCCATAACACCATCTTAAACTTTGTTTGCAATGCTCAACACATCAAAGTAAATATCCTCCATACAACTTCTGTCTCCCAACATCGTGCTCTACTTTTTCCCAGGGATAAATGAAATACATTTAGCATGCACACAAGAGAGCGCCTGAATGGATTAAGCAAATGATCAATCCTTTAAATCCATGCGTCTGTAAATTAAATGAACAATAAATGTAGGCATTTGTTAAAACTCATTGCAGGATGGAGATTCAATGGGCATATATTGCCTTAAGGAATAAAACCCTGAGTGTGTTAAAAGAAAGATTATTAATAGAATGAAAAGAAAACAATTGCAATCCTGCTAAGTAAGACTGGTATTAAAGGCAGATAACAAATTCGAACAATAGTAATAATGTTTTATTTATCACAACTAATGATTATTAAAAATGATTATATGGCATTTTTGATTAACAAAACACTTGATTACTCTTATGTTGATCATCTTCTTGATTAAGCTGACTGTTCTTTGTCTCAGTTTCCATCTGACCTGTACACCAGTGGCAGCCCGTCAATAGAGGGCGCTCGGGCGCCGCCCCACCTGTCTCACATAAAGTATTTTTAGAAATTTAAATAAACATATTATAAATATTAGTATATATTATACAGACTGTGAGTACTGTGCATAATCTGCATTCAAGTGTAGTTTAAAAATGTTCTCTCACTCATGTACCCCGACTAAACGGTCATGTGATGTATTTCCTGTTCCTTTGGGGTACAAAAATCTTTACCACAGACCTATGCTATAACTGGTGCATGCCAGCCAGACATCAAACTCAAATAACTAACACCAGACAGAGGGAGAAATTACGCTTGGTCTTTCTCCAGAAACTGGTCTGAGAAGAAGTCCTGGCTAACTGTCTGTCCTGAGACCGGAGCTTTGGTTTGTTTC
>JAUBNQ010000002.1:7026656-7037366 GCA_032353495.1 Ctenopoma kingsleyae | reverse complement strand
TTTAAAGCAGTGTGATGCATGATAATGGTGCTTTGGTTTATACTAGTGGTGATATGTGGTTAGAGTGCTTCTGAAAAGTGACTTGCAAAAGTGTGCCCCTCAAAGAAATAATTTCACCAACTGCCACTGCTATACACTGACTATCTTGACTATAATTTATTGTAATATTTTTGTGAATGTATGTTTGTATACTGGGACAGCAGTAGCTTGGTTGCTAAAAGTCGTCTGTGAACCCGGGGGTTCATGTTTCAACCACAGACAGATAACCTGTATGTTTGTGTTGAATCTGTCTTTGATGTGTGCAGTTATCCAGAACATCTTTTATTCACTGAGTGATTTTGTTGATTTTGAGTCCAGCTGTAGAAGCGGCATATATGGAAATTTTGCATTATGAATATGGTGTATTAGCCTATCTTGGTTAATGGTCTTTATGTGTATATAATTAGTTTTTCCCATATGGTGTGGTCATGTGTTGGCAGAGAAGATGTCGATATTATATCCAAGCCTGACAAATAGATACAAAAATATACTAAAAGAATGTGAAAATGAACAGAAGGAGGGAGTTGAGGTTACACTAATTAAACACCAGCTATAGCACAAAAACACAAAGAATAATAAGACACACTATATCTGAACTGTATAATAATAAATTACTTGATGGAAAGAGTAAAAGAGGAAAGTAAGTCAGTTGCCCATGGTCATGCTGAGGGACTGATTGCTATCCCTCCAGCTAACAGCTAACTAGTCCACTAAGGGACACCTTTTTAAAAATATCTCATTTGTTTCCCTGTTTCAGTTACTAGGTTTAGATTTGGGTGCATTTTGTGCATTCACATTTCTGCAGTCTGCACAACTTACAATCACACTTTCACGCAAATCCTACAACAAGATAAAAGCAGCACAGTTAAACAAATGACATAAAAAAAATTACATGTTTATACATTTACTAAAGAAAATGATCAAATTCTAAATATTTGTGTGTGGCGAAAGTATGTGAAATCAGTGTTTTTGGTATGAATATGAAGTATATTCGTGACAACACAAATTTGTACAACTGTCAAGGCTTGAACAAAGAAGATTTCTGAAGACCGTAGAAGAAGAGTTATTGATGCTCACTAGAAAGGGTTGTTGAAGAATTGTTAAAGAGCTTGAAAAAGCTTCACCAATTAACTGTCAGACAGATTGTATACAAATGGAGAACATTCAACACCATTTTTACTCTCCTCAGAAGTGGTTGGCCAACAATGATCACAAGCAGGAAACTAAAGGGCTCTCCTGCAGTGGAAAATCTCACTGTTCACTGAATACCAATTGTGTGTGTGGCAGAGTTGAAAGCTGGAAGTCACTACTCTCCAAAAAGACCCTTGCTGTCCATCCACAGTTTACCAAGGGACATGTGGATGAAAGAACCATCAAGATATCCATCTCTGAACTGAGGCTCAACAGAAAGTGAATCATGCAACAGGACACACAAGTTGTCCTACCTAAGAATGACTGAAGCAGAAGAAATTTAATACATTTGAACAGCTGAGTAAAAGTCTTGTCATTAAATGCTGTCAAAGAACCTGAAGGGGTCAGGTCGGAAGCCAGCCAGCATCCATGAGTTGAAGCAGTTCTGTAAGGAGCCGATGTGCAGGGCAGTTTCTAACATGCTGCAACATATTTGTGACTTTGGGGATGGTGGGATAGTGTTGCAGGCTTAAACCAGCCAAGTGCAAGTGCTGACCAATAACTCAATAACCAATAGTCACTCAAAATTAAATTAAAATTTTTTTCATTTGTGATCTTAAAATTTAGCTTATGAACCAGGAACTTTTATACCACACAACTTTAGTTTTCTGCTTTTAGCTTTTTTGTTATTGACATAACTGTTTGAATGAATCAGAGTCCTTGAATAATGTTTCTCTGCATTAATATACCAGTGTTTTGCTGCAGTTCATGTTTAATCTGACTGTTTTTGGAGCCAAATTTAGCAGCCACTGGGAAAGTTTATGCATAAGTAAATCACCAGTTAGCTTTAATATGTAGGCAAACAACATTTAACACATTTAATATCACTGTTGTCTTAAAGGGCTGTTTCTCAAGGGTCAGTTAAGTGAGTCAAGTATAACTTCCCAGATAAAAATGTATATTTTAAAAGTTGATTTTATTGACTGATGGTCTAACTCAGACATTTTCCTTCCTAGACATTTGTGATGACGAGGGCGGTAGCTCAGCCGTGTGCTTTGAAATCAGTTGGAAAGCTAAAAGTTGTTTGAAATTATATACAATCCTCTTAGGCCTGAAAATTACATTAAAACATGCTACTGAATAAAAAGTACATCATAGCAAAGTACAGCAAAGCAAGATTCAAATGCAAATATAGGCTATTTGTGGGGTAGTTCTTATTAGCATCCCTTCATCATTAATTTATAAAGTTTCCTTATCTCTTTATTCTAACTGTGCTAAAAGCATTTATTTTCACTCCAAAAATCAAATACATATACAAGTATTTCATGCTGTACCACTAAGCCTTCCTCTGTCAGTAATGATATAGTCATTTGTGACCTTATACAGTAACAAGGCTATTAGTGATTTACTGTAACATTCGAAAATGCTGTGTGGGTTGAGTGAGTCATGCAGCCTTTTCAAAATTATGATTATTTGTTACAGGAGCTTCTGGTTATTTATAACTTTCTGTCTAAACATCTATTGGTGACCAACACACTGCAGCTTCGCCACATCTCAGTCTTTTCACCTAGTTGGTGACCAAGCAGTGTGATATAGCGTTGATGAAGTATTTCAGCATGCAACAGTTATACGCATTCTGCTGCAGGACTGGTCACAAAAGAACACTCATTCAAAGCATCTTTAATGTGTGCACTTATAAATTCCAGCACAGCCTACTTGATTTAACCATGATGAATTATGGCTTTGTCAGTGCAGTCAGCCCAACTTTCAGAGCTTTTGAAATAGGAGATCAATACTGAGGTTGGCTCGCTACTGAATGTGAAGTGGCAAGGTCAGCATGTAGACATAGTGTTAGCAAAGGCAGCCAAGACATTGGCAGAAGAGACAAAAAGTCATCTTTTATTAGGATCAAAGAAAGGCGCGCCTGCGCAGCAACGCACACACACAAACTTTAACTAAATGACAAACACACACATACAGTACACCGAGTGCTTCCGTTTTGTTCTGATCCTCAATTCATGTTGAGAGGAATTGTGGATCACTAAGGTGACAGTTGGGTTCCTGTTACCATGACAATCAGGAGTTGAATAAAGGATCTGTGTGCGTGCTTGTGTGTGTGTCTGTGCTCGCGTGTGCCTTGAAAAAAAAAACTAATCCAAAAAGCACCACATACACACAATTCCACCGCTCCACTGAAAAATGTATTCATATTGTTTGTCAGGCACATCTAAACTACTCCTGTGAACTTAGCAGTCATCTAAATTGTCAAAATTGAGTCATGATAATGAACTGGAAGTACATCTGGGAGAATACAGGAGGAAGGGGATGGAGCCTTTTATTATGCACATTCCTGCCGCAATGGCAGCAAAACAAAACTGCTTTTGTTTGTTGTGTTGTTGCAGCTCCACAGTGGGTGGATACAAGGTGACATCTGTTCAGGAATCCCTGCTCATACACCTGAAAGGCTTTGCCACTATTCTTCTGAAATAGAGAGATTAATAAATGTCCCTGTAACTGCTTTAGGATTTTAAAAAACAGACGCTGGATGTGTCTGTGTGCGTGCATGTGCCAGTGCATCATTGCAAGCACAATATGCAGTACGTTATCTCCACACAGCCACCTGTTTATATAAAGGGAGTCAACCAACATCGTATGAATTCCAATAAGGCTCACCCTCAGAGTACACACACTTCATCATCATGAAGCTAGCACTGTTCACTGTAATCTAAATCCCTTATTTGAAAGCTGCGTGTGTGTAAGAGAGACGGGAGGAAGGTGGCAGGAACGGAGATTAAAATTGACAGTTTTCAGTGGTCTTAAGGGCAACATGCAGAGTGGGGTTAAGATAATGAGTCTTTAATATCAACAAGGGATTGATCGCTGGGTTAATTAGCAAGAACCACGCTTATAATGAAACTGACAGGTAAACCAGAGACTTGGAAATACTTGCTGAAAGGACTCTTGGTCATGTATTTCTCCTTTTTTTTTGGCATGTAAACCAATTCTTTTATGTAGGGCCACCAAAATGTATCATTATAGCAATAGAACAAAGTTTAAACAACCTCTTAAAAACTAAAACAAGGAATAAAACTCTTCTGCATCACTAGAAATAGTTGAATATTCCCTTCACGTGCTGCACCCATTTTCAGTCAGAAAATAAGACTTTAAACTGGAAACGTGTTGAGAATTAAAGCTGCTAATCCTGAGGATTAATACAATTGAGTTTCCTGGATTTTGGTAATGCCCTGTTTCCCAAGCTTTGCCCATTAGGCACCTGCTGCAGTCACACTCCGATGGCTTCACAGGAAATTGCCTGGTTTTAGGAGGACGAGAGCATGCCAGGGCATTTGAACTCAATCACAGAAAACCACTTGCACACACACACACACACACACACACACTCACACACTTACACAGACAGGACTGAGCTGTTGCTGGTCTTGTCTTGGCTTCATGAGTCCAATTACTAGCTTCAGCGTGTGTTTGTGTGCGGGAAATGCGTCAATGGGTGTACGTAGGCAGGTGTGTCAGCAGACCCTGACAGTCAGATTTCATGCACCACAGGCTGTACCACAAACAAGACACACTCCTTGGAGTAGAGGAGATGATTGGCCCACAGGTTCTCCAGGAAGCTTTGACAAACATGACAATTTCAAGGAGCCAATTGTGAATGAGCCACTGGCCATCGATTACCATACTGCCATCGTCCTCCTCATCTCATCTCCTTGTAGCAACAAACAACGATGAAAACCATAGAGATTGAACCAGTAAAGACATTTCTCAACTAACTGTTTCCCCTGAACTGATGTCATGAAACTCTACTGTACTAACTACTATAAACTGTACACACCAGTGGCGCACGCATAAATGCATCACTAACATGCATTTATGGGTATTCTAGCTACTAGCCAATTTATGTACTTTAATGCAACAAAGAGAAAAGTAGTTGATCATTCAGCTTATTATAAACACAACCCACATCGCCTAGTCTCAAACTACATTAAAAAAGGAACATGGTTCCAACTTGAGTGACAAATTTTTGTCACATAAGTGACACTTGTTTTTTTGTTGTTTTTTTTCCCACCTATGGTGTCCAATCCAAAATAAATAAAAATAAATAAAAGATTATCCACTAAGCATGACTTGGAAGTTCATTTTAATGATGCTTTACATTAGAGCTGTTTACTCACTTAAACATAATGATTACACACATCTACAGATCTACAGATCATTATAGGAGGGATATTTAGTTAGTGTAGATTGTGTTGGTTTGTGAATATTGTTCTACATTTCAGTGGCTTTAGTCACTTTGTAATGGTTGTATATTGAATTGTGTCAGTGCTCTACTGCCATCCTTAAACATGCACTGTGGATGTGCGCATAAAGGCTTGGCTGCATGTCTGTCAAAATTATTTTAATTAGAATTAAAATGTTACGTGTGCCATTATGAGCTCCCTTTGTTGTAGGTATTTCAGATAACAAAACATTAGCTGGCTGTCACATGGACAAGTAGAGAAAAGAGGAAGAGGGAGGGAGGAGTGCTACAGTGTCAAGGACATGCAGTGTCGTCGATGTAGAGGACCAGGTCCAGTCACTATCTTCTAAATAAAGAGCTGATGTGCCAGATGTTTTATACCTCCAATTCTGTGCCATCTGATAGCAAGAAAAGTAACAATGTCAGTTTGAACGTATGTGTTTATAATTACGGAAAAGAATTCTGAATTCCCCTATTAATGGCATCAACACAGCACAAGACATGAGTACCAATGAAGAAGTGTTATCATGTTTTAATTTTATTCACCACAGGAACTGTGTTTGCATTCTTTCATTTACTCTGTGATAAGTGGCAGCGTCAAGGTCTGCATTGTCTATTTGAATCCACGTTTAAATTGTTTAACATATCTCTACTCGCATCAGAAACATGTAGAAAATCACAAGCAGCTCATGCTGACTAGTCATAGCTTTTCCTTACGTGGTATCTCTGTAGCTGCTTATCTCTAACATAATTACATTTTTGAGGAATAACACCTAGCCCTTCCAGTAGGTGTCATAGGTTGGTTTGTGTAGAGCAAATGTTTTGAGCTTGTCTGACACTGACTGAATAGCTACCCCTTGTGGAAAGTGTGCAGGTTGCTAAATGTCAGTGTGTGAGATAGCACCTCAGCAGGTAACCCTGGTGTGTGTTTGTGTGTGTCAAAACTGACCTTGGCCTCTTTGATCAGCCTGGTGTGAACTCACCTACTTTATTAACGTGAAGCATAAATCAAACCCCTCTGAGCCTATTCACTCATTTGGTATCGCGTTTTGATCTATCTGTAAATCATACACCAGGCATCTGTTATATTAAGCACTAGTGAGAGCAATGCATCACCCAGCAACACATAAAAATGTATCATTGCAGCACCAATAACAACAGATGAAATACTGCAGTTCTGCTAAGGCAAACAACTGGCCAAGGATATGAAGAACACCTGCACCGCCTTCCCTTTCCCAGACAGTCTGATAGGGGAAGCCTTGTACTCATGTGACTTCACACTTGCTCACCTTTTAACACTTGAACTAAGCTGCTCATAAATAGGCCATCAGAGGTGTTATTTCCCCTTGTTGTTTCCTCCATGAATCTCTCCTGTGTTGCCCCACCATATAAAATTATCAAACGTTTTATTATATCTGTAGCGATGCCTTTACTGACCCCATTCTCATTCCTCCAACCCCTCCTCTCCCCCACTTTACACAACACCAGCTCCATGTGCAGCGCTGTCAGGGAGGAAAAGTAGTAATTAGTATGCTGATACACGAGCAATTGGTGTTGCCATAACTTGTTAAATAGCTATTTCCACCTCTTGCTATGCTGTGAAGCTTCTGATATGTGTGTGTGCGTGTGCTGGAGTGTGTCTTATAATGAGGCTGAAGTAACCCAGCGGTACATACTGTTCTTGTCACAGCGAAAGGTATAACATTAATGACAGATGCTCTCACTATGTGGTCTAGCACTGACTCACTCGCATCTATCTGTCTGTCTTCTGTCCGTCTCTTTGTACGCGCGTGGGGTTTGTGTAGTTACATAAGAATCCACACACATTCCTGGGATATGCACCGTGTTCGTTTGTAAAGCAAAGGAGCGAGGGAGTGTTACCATGACGATGGCATTAGAAACCAACCTTACATCAAACCGTGTGTGGATATTTGTGTCTTCTTGTTGCATTTGTGTGTGTGTGTGTGCGTGCTTCTGTATTTGCTTCCATTAGAGCCAAACCGCAGAAATAAGGGCCTTTTGGTGCAGTAAAAGAGAAGAAGAAGAAGAGGTGCAGAGTAGAGGAAGGATTTGTTGTTGGAAAGAAGCAAAAGATAAAGCACAGGATGGAGGAGAAAAATGAGAAAGCAGGGGAAGTTAATTAGAGGGAGGGAGATGCTGATTGTGGACCCAGATGTTTCCAAATGATTCGTTGATAACCTCCCCCTCAACTCTCCCTCTCTTTCACGCCTTTGAATATGTCATTTTGCCAGTGCTGTGAGCAGCTTGTGCACCTTTGCCAAAACTATGAGTAAGCTGCATGTGTGTGGGCTTGTGTGTGTGCATGCATGTGACTTTTGAAGTGTACTTGCCTGTGAGTCTGCCTGAGAGTGTGCGCATTTGACCTGACCTACTCTGATCAGATTAGTAATGTTTTCCCTAACCAATGCTACGGGGTGTGAGTCCATGCTTGACCCACAGCATGGTTCACCTCTCCTTCCCCTCAGGTCTCCTATATCCCCATTTCTCTTCTGACACACTGGCTTTCTCACAGGAGCTTTGGTGTCAGGATAAAGTTTGAGGATATTTTTTTTCTCTTAGCATCCTTTCAGTATTAAGCACTGTAACCATGTGAACGTCATTCCATTCTATCTGTTTGTCTCAATAAGTAAGAAAGAGACCTTTATTTTGCATGCTAAGACCATGTTCAGACTGACAAAAGGAACACATTAAAAATGCAGCCTGCTCATTTAATATAAATCACTGCTTTTGCACAGCAGGACGTCGACGCAGAGAAATCAGGACTCCTCTGCAGGGTTGTACAGCTAGAAAAATGTACTTGGCCAATCAAATACATATAAACATTCATTGCATGGATACTTGGGTGAGTACTGTTACAAGTTAATTTGTGATCACTGAGAATCAATCAATCAATATTAGCGCTGATACTGACCTTATTAAGTAGCCTACATACCCGCCGTGATGAAACACACACAACTAGAGCTGAAGCGATTAATCACGTAGACAATTGACAAAAACATAATTGGGTTTTTGTTTGTATAAAAGGCAAAGACAGTTTTTGACATTTCATATTCCAAATGATTAAACAAAAAATCTGCAGATCAAGCGATTAAAAAAATAATTAGTTGAAGTCCTGGACAGAACCGTATTAAATGTAAGTGTTTCTGCTATCAATAACATTTGCAGCTTCGAGTCACAAGAGTCAAAGTCTATTACATCACATAATAATGCACGATATATATTTTATGAACACATATTGAAATAATGTGCCACTCACTCAAGAGGCCTCAGCAGTTGACAGATGGGTGATTATTTAAACTATGTGTGCCTCATAGCTGTTTAGCTCACATGGGACGTCTGTGAGTTATCAGACTCACATGAATGGAGGTTTTTGACTTGTTGAGAAACCGCTAGGGTAAAGATGTCAGACATCTGATAATCAGATGATTGTTATGACAATTATAATAATTATTATTCGCAATAATATTCATTTTAGGTATAGTATTGTGTTCATGTCTCTTAAGCACAACAGAAGGTGTATGTAGATCATGAGGTTATGTAAGTGAGTTAGGAAAGAGTGCTGCTTCATTCAGTCGTTTTATGCTCTACCTTTTTTTATTATTATTATTTAGTATTTTATTTCTATGGTTTGCTGCTCTGATTTTATCAGCCAGCTGGTTGCTTCTGTTTCCTACATCTGGGAGCCAAATGTTTATTTTCTAACTTGAGTTAAAACAAGCATTTTTTATTGACCACAGTGAAGTGCATCATGGGTATAATTCAACAAAGAGTAGCCTTGCTGGTATATGCAATATGGCTCCCTAGCACTTACCTTTTTTCCCTGTCACCAGGATTTCCCACACAGAGCATAATGTGAAGTAAATAATTAATCATAAATATGCCCTATAAGTATTTTGAAAGTGTTTTTTAGAATTTTGAAATGAAACAATCATGATGTGGTTACATGTCAATTCTCAGCTTTAATTTAGCAGTGTTGTCAAAAAAATGAAGGAACTTTATAGTAATTAACTAATTATATTTTTATACATAACCACATGATTTTAGGGGTTCAGAAGCAATTGTACAAAGGGACATAATCATGAATTAAATTATTGGTTTTAATACTTGGGTGCAAATGTTTTGTAGTCAATGACTGCCTTAAGTCTGGAGCTCATATAGTCATCACTGAATGCTGGGTTTCTTCTTTGGTGATGCCCTGCCAGGCCTATACCGCCATTTTTCACCTTTTTGCATTAACAACATTTTGCATTCCTTTCACAGTACTGTATACTTCATTATCCATTTGCACGGTGGAGCAGCATGTAATGAGTTTTGAAGAATTGGGCTGAATCTCAGCAGATAATACAGCTTTGAACACTTAATCATCCTACTGCTTTTGTCAGTCATCACACCCACACTGATGCCGTGTGTTCAAGACATGTGAGATCTTACTTTTAATGAGCTAATGAGGGATCAACAGGGATCCAATTACTTTAGAGCTGCTAAAATTGTGGGCATATGTAAAAAAAAAAATGGGTTGTATGTCCTACATTAAAGTAAAGCTGACAGTGAACACTTGAATCTCATTTTGATAGTTTCATTTTAAATCCACTGTGGTGACATAAAGAGTCTAAGGTGTAGAAAATGCTTATGGACCCGACTGTAGGTTAAATGACATCAGGAACAAATCAGCTACATTACAACACATTTGGCAATATATGCCAAACATCAGTAACTGTAACTGTAAAGTGTTTATGTTAAATCCAGTGGTTTTGTGTAATCCTGTATAATGATCAACAATATCCCTCAGCTTTACACAACTGCTTGATTTAAAATTCATCCAGAGACTCACATCCTTTTAAACTAATTTAAACTCTCCCCGATAACACACACAAGACCTGGCTGTCTCCTCTAATTCTTCTTATTTCTCCCCTGTTTCTATTTCTTCCCAGTGCCCTTCAGAGACCAACAACAAACTCATGTCCTTGTTTTCCTGCAGTAAATGTTTATAGTTTCAAGAAAAGTTTAATTTTACTATTCATGTTTATGTATCTAGATTGTCAGAGAGATTTAACAATTCAGACATAAAGGGAAAAAATACCTGCTGTGTGTTATGAATGTGGCAAAAATCTGCATTCTTTGACATAATAACATCTGTGCATCTGCTGCATTAAAAGAATTAAAAGTGACCTGGCTGAGCTCAGAGACAGTCATAGATAGGTAAGTAGGTTTATATCAGAGTGTGGAAAAAAGGCAGGAGAGTGAGGGGAGAATGTGTGTGTGTC
>JAUBNQ010000002.1:7008292-7024716 GCA_032353495.1 Ctenopoma kingsleyae | reverse complement strand
AAAAGTTCATCAAAATATCCTAGAACACAAAGTTATATCAGCAAATGTCTTAGGATTTATAACCAGCCATTTATAACGTAATCTAGTAATACCCAAAAAAAGCACTGAATTATCACATTTGGGAACTTGGGATAATCAAATGTTGCCTTAATGACTTAAAAACACAAAAATACTTCAAAAATCAACTCAGTTATTCAACTAATCATTATGGTCGTAGTTTAGGTCTTGTGGCCAATAAAAGCCACAACACAAGGGCATATTTTCAGATTACAATATAAACTTTATTTAGCACTCTTGTTTTATTAAAAGCACATTTCAATTTGCCTAGTGAGAGAGACACTACACTCAGACTGCAATTTTTAATCTTAATTACTTGTCCCTGTATCCATTCCACAGGGAAATATCGCATGTGAAATTTTACAATGGAACGCCTTCCTCTCACTATTTTCTGATGTTGTTTCTTATGTATTTAGTGAGCAGAGCTCACAGAGTTAAATGACTGAGACAATGAACTCCTCTGCCCGATTGTTATTCTCACAATAATGAATGTTTCACTAGAGGAATAGCAGAATTACCTAAAACCCTCATATATGTTCAATTTAGTTTTAGTGACAGAAAGCTGTCTTTGTAATAAGTCACAGGTGATGTGGTGGTGTTTTTTATAGTACTTACTTCTGGACACATCCTACATGACACTATACTAGAGAAGTGCAATGATAAGGCTGTCTCCTCCTGTGAAGCTAACACCACCAAGGCCAAAAGCGGGCGACAAGATGTTACGCCAGAAGACATCTTTAATTTCATGAATGTAATTGTCCTCCTGATGCAGGAACAATGGTCACAGTGGAGGACAAGTGAGGACACACTAGTGGCTGTGAGTCGACGTACTTGTTTAAAATAAGGTATAAATTGACTCAGGTCTGATGGTAATCGATCTTACTTTCTTCTGCCACCCTCCCACACATATTGGCATTTGCCTATTTTATAATGGGTGAAAACTTGAAAGGATTCTTATTTTTGTATTAAAAAAACAGCAAGTACATCTCCCATCAGCATCCTGGTAGAGGGCACGCTGAACCTGAACTTTCACAGGCCAGCATGACACATTTGGTAAATCATCCTGTCACAAATGGTAGCTATCAGGCAGGTTGATAAGGGTGGGACTGGTTCCAGAGAAGGTTGCACAGCTCTCTGGACCAGCAAGGTGCTGACCTTCTCACAACAGGGTGACAACCAACAGGGCCCTGCCAACATGTGTATTCTGACAGCCTGACTGCATGGAAACCATTTGAAGCGCTATGGGAACCAGTTCTGTCTGAAGTGACCACTCACCATCACCTGTCAGTCAGTGGGACTAAAGCTGATATTAATAAGTGACATTTCATATATATATATATATATATTCAGAAGCTGAATATACTCCACTTCAGTGAGATATTTTGACACAATGAAGGAAAAACTTATCACTGTGGTCTCTGTGCTTCCCAGTTCTATAGGACATATCTTTAGCAAGACAAAAAGTGCAGTATGTTGTGCAGCATGAATGTCAGAAGACATCTGTCAGTGTAAGACAAGAGGCAAAACAAGACTAACCACAAAAATTAACACACGTTCTCTTGTTTGTTTAATACATACATGCAGACACTTAAAAATACAACAACAATTTTTTGCTATATAGGAAACAATAGCCAGGTGCAGTGACTGCAAACAAGCCATCTGCAGTTTCATATTGTTAGCATGTTGGCTGGATGTTTCCCACCACAGCAAATGTACAATAAAGGAAGCTGCTGGTGAACAAATGGCTTGTTTGGTACAGAGAGAGTGTAATTCAAAGTAATGCAGTATCTGCAGCACTTTATGTGATGAATCACATATTGTGCAGAGGCAGAACAAGTAAGTGTCCTGACTGAAACAAGCAGTTCTGTCTATTTTTTTAATTTTTTTGTCCTGTTCCTCACAACAAAGCCCTTTACACAACACTTTTTAAACACACAGCATAACTTTCCCCATGTTTCTATTATGGCCATTCGAATCTCCCATCTGCTCTTGTATCTTCTTTCCCGTCACTTCCCAAACCTCTTCAACCAAGCCGCTTTCCTCTTGGCCCGTTGCATTTCATCATTTCAGCTATCTCTTCTGTCATAAGTGGCCATCAGCTTTTAACAAGACACGGGAGGCCAGTGAAGCAAGCATGGTTAAACGCTCTCTGCCCCTCCATTTCCCTCACTCGTGCACAGTGGTGATGAAGTCTCATGTCTGGAAGCTTTATTTCCCTGGTGGGTACTCTAGCATATTGTGGGTCATTTGTAGCGCTTAGATAGCTGAGCTGGTGAACAGATCTCAGCCTAAGCCTTCCGCAGAGTGCATCAGTCTGTAAACCTGCAGCCAACAAAGAGAGGGAGGTATTGCTATGGATGGCAGGTTTTCTGCCACAGTGAAGTAGCTGTGGGGTGATCAGCTGTGGTTGCTGCAATTGCCAAGAAGATGTTTTTACTGTATTTCATGTGAACCATACATATCTACATTACAACATGCTGGTTTGATATATACAGCTCTGGAAAAAAAATTAAGACCACTGCATGAAAGCTGTGATCGCAAATCAGGGTTATTCCACCAAATATTGATTTCTGAACACTTCTTAAGTTAAAACATTAGTAATGTGTTGTGTAAAAATGAATATGAACTTGTTTTGTTTTGTTATGTTTTGTTTTATTATTTGAGGTCTGAAAACACTGAACCTTTTCTGATATTTTTCATTTTCTGCAAATAAATGCTCTAAATGACAATATTTGTATTTGGAATATGGGAGTTATGTTGTCAGTAGTTTATACAATGAAACAAATATTTTTTCTCAAACACTAACCTTTAACTAGCAACTGATAATTTTGCAGTGGTCTCTTAATTTTTTCCAGAGCCGCATATATCACGTCACAACACTCATGCTCAAGTAGTACTGGCAGTAGGTCGTTGAATGGCAGT
Source organism: Ctenopoma kingsleyae (assembly GCA_032353495.1). Lineage (NCBI taxonomy): Eukaryota > Metazoa > Chordata > Actinopteri > Anabantiformes > Anabantidae > Ctenopoma > Ctenopoma kingsleyae. The sequence continues at coordinate 7,021,737 of JAUBNQ010000002.1, read as the reverse complement.
GTTGAATGGTCCAACCCCTCACACATTAATTTGAACAAGTTGAGAAATCAAAATTACAATAAAAAGTTGGGCCATAGTTAGCCTGACATACTAATGTTCGCAGCCTGCATGTGCAACAGTTAAATTTACATTAAGTAATTTGGCAGGCCGACTAAATTATCCGTAGGTGTGCATGTGACCGTGCATGGTTGTTTGTCTCTATATGTCGGCCCTGCGTTATCAGGCGGATCAAACAGCCAGCACGACCCACACCTACCCCCATGACCTACAGCCACCCCTAAAACAGAGGTGTAAAATGGTGCTTACACTTTTGCTATTTTGGAAAGTATCACTCAAAATCCAAAGCATGACAGGCCCTCTAAACGGAGTCACGGTTGCTTAAACTATGGACGATCACTCTTAGGGGAGGAATTTACTGCATATTCAATTTCATGTTCCACAGTCAATGACATTAATAGTTCAAAAACTGATGCATCTCAGCCAAATAAACAAACACTGTACAAACCATATCCCTACATGCTTCCAAATAGCTGTTCAAACAGATATGGGCGAGATGACACCAATTATGAACAAAACAAGAGATTAATCTGCAGCATGAAAACTATTTACTGATAACATTAAAAAATCTGGGAAGGTTAATGGAGCTAAATCTCCAGTGACGAAGGTGTGATAATGTGCGATAGAACACTGCCATTCTGGCAAAATGTATATTTGGAGCCAAGACAAAAGCCCATCTGCTGATGTGAGCAGAGAGAGATAAACAGAACGAGATGGAGGCAGACTAAACTGCTTTTACATTCATTTCTGAACTACACAACATTAAAAAAAATAAATGAAAAAAAAACACTGGAGGCATGGAAAGCACATCAATATCACCTAATCAGGCACAGACATACCACAGTACCTCTGAAGAACAATCTTGTGTAGCCTGTGTGAGACAGACAGAGAAAGACACAGAAATCAAGACAGATGAACTGCTGTCCTTTGTACAGCAGAGAAAGCTTTGTGACAAGTGTTTACTGTGGGTAAGTGAGATCTCTGTGGGGCCAGCATCAGAGAAAAGTGTAAGAAGTCAGTCCTCACTGGATACGTCAGGTAGCATCAGCCTCATTGCAGCATTGAGCCTGGATCTGATCATTACTATCACATGGTGTTTTTTTCTTTTTGCTTTTCTTCTTCCTCAAACAACTCTGTCAATACGCAGGTATACCACTATATTCTTTTTGTCTGCGCATATACAGATATGCATGACTGGTCATAGATACGTGTATGTGTATATCTGTACAACTGTATGCTTCAGTCCTGGTGGAGCTGCAGAGAATAGTGTGGTTTGTGTTCGAGTGGCACCTGCTCTGTGAAGCTGTTACTTTCAGCTGGTCCTCTGTGATTTCGGTCGTGCTCATTATACGGCCCAGAGCTGCCTCCACACTGATTCAGCCAAAAATCCTAATGGAGGATAATGAGCCACACAGTTTCTCCGCTGCCTACCAGACATTGAGCAGGGACTGGGTAACCACAAAGTCACAGTGCTGCAATTCCTGACAATCCACCAATATGGAAATAAAAAACAGAAGAGAAAGATGTGGCTGATGTGACTTGTGCATCACTATTAGTAAATAGTAAACTTTTACTGCGAGATATCTCTGCTTCTGTGTGCTTGGCTTACACTATTGTTTTAAAAACTGGTTACACTTTTTATTTGATTGTCTCCATCGTCCTCCCAAATCTGCGGCACTAGTAAACCAACCCTCATCATTGGCCATTACATCTATGAACATCTGCACAGAACAACAGACATTTCTCATCAAGCTCCATCACTGCTGGGGGCCAATTTGGACGAAGTAATACCAAAAGTAAGGCCCAGTGTTTAGATCTAACATCAGTCAGAGGCATTTGTACCGCCAGGTTTGATCTAAATTTGGCTACAGATTCATGCGAAAACGTTGCGCAATGTAATATATACGCAGTTTGAAGTGCAAAGGTGTCAGTGACATGGAGGGCAAGTGGAGTGCAGATGGATGTGATTGCAAATGGAGGGTCGACAGGCTATGGAGGGAGAACAACAAAATGTTAAAGAAATGTCTGCAGTATTTGCATTGAGTGCAGATGCACTGTGGCTGCTTCCAAGACCTTATCTCTATGGTACTTGTCTCCAGGGGAAATTGGAATATCATTCACAGTTCCCCTGAATGTCTGGCTAAAAACACAGAATAAATGGTCAAATCATGTTTGTGTGAAAGCCCAAGGACAGTGATAATAGTATGTTTGTTTTTTTGTCCTCTATACTTTCCTGCTATTCAGCCTGTATTCTGATTTTGTCTCTCTGCAGCTTGTGCTGTTATTTAGGCTGTGACACGTTTTAAATTCCCGTTCTGCATCACGAAGCAGGCAGTCAACTTCCCCATCAGTCAAGTCATTCCCTCTGTCGTGTTGATTTGGTGTGAATAGGAGGTAATTAGAAGCTGCATCTTTTTTATGCTGGGGATCACTATAGAGACCCAACAAGTGGCAGCATACACTTGCTGCTCTCATGCAAATCTGCTGTACTCACTTTTCTTACCACTGCCATAGGCTGAGCGGGGATGTACGTGTTTGTGTGCGTGAGTGTTGTGCTGTGAAGAGGTTATTTGTGGCAGACTACTGTGGGGCCTTTGTTTCCCTTGTCTCTTTGCTTCTGACAGAGGGAGGAAAGAACTCTAGCGCACTGCGCTTTGATCACACACTGGAGCAGCTTCATACAGATAGAGGGAGGGGAAGCTGGAAGCGAGATGAAGTGATGGAAAAGTGAGAGAGAGAGATTCATAGCAAAGGTGGAATAAATGGAGAGATTGGTGGTAGAGCGGAAGGAATGACAGTGACAAAGGTGCGAGCGTGAGCTTCGGCGGATAACAAAAACTTTTGTGAATCCTGAATGAGGAAATGAAAACGTTGGAAGGTACAAGACTGGTGATGTGCACCGGAAAGTTAAGAAAGTGAAACAGCTAGTTTTGAGAAGATGACACTAATGTGGCGGACAGGACACCCATTCAAAACGTGCAACCACAGATTTTTGGCTGGGTTGTTGTTTGTGGAGTTAGGGTTAGGGTTAGCAGTAGCAGCACTTCTGTCTCTGCATCCTTGAGAAAGCAGTAATGCTGAGTAATGCTGTGCCACGTGTTACACTGGAGTGTCATGCCGGTCAGAGTTTTACGTGTCAAAAATGTGATGTGTGCAATGTGATGTGACAGGTGTTTGCAGATGAACCTTCTCTCTAATGCAGAAAATCATCCAACAGTGCTGAAAGACAAGTAAGTATATAAATTGTGCGGTGCAGTATAAACAGGTTATTATTTTAGGTTGCGTACAATTATAGTTTGCTCAGTGGTTCCCAAACTTTATAGCGTGTACCTACCCTAACAGCAAACACACCTTCATTTATTCAATACTTTTACAGTAGCTAAGTAAGTAAAAAGTAAAAAAATATACTTTCTGTTGGATGACTGTTTGAGAAAAAAAAGTGACTGTGCTGGGTTTCAGGCAGCCTTCACCAAAAAAAGACATTCCTATTCCATATTATATCTATTAAGCAACAAAAAACCAAGCCAATGAACATGTTTAGTTGTTACACAGACAGAAATCTAAATTAAGCATGACCATCTTGTCAGCCACAACTGCTGATATTGTGGCGGACAGGGGTCGGCATGAGTTCTCTGACCGGTCTGCATCTACAGTCCCATACACAACAAGCAATGATGCATTGACTCGTTTCAGTCATGGTCAGCTTTAAATGTCTCCCATGCTGACCCCTGTCCAGCACAACATTAAAACCACCAGGTGTATTTGATGTCGTGCCTGATGCATTTAATAAATGATGTTTGTTCTGACAGTAACATCCTGAAAGCTATTTTTTCTCTCGTTATTTTCAGCCATCTGCGTGACGTTTGTTTTCACTGTTGATTCCTCCGCTTGTATTTAGCTCTGGGGTTATACAAACACAGCCAGCTACTAATGAAATATGGTGATAGGTGTCATAGTTTTTGTTCCAGACACCTCAGCGTGCTTCTCGCTTTCAGCAAGAAAACATACCTCATGTCAACACATTCACCTGAAAAGAATACAAACAGGTGGTTTTTCTAGTTTTTGATTTAGTTATATTTTCATTTTTCTGCTATTTGTGTGTGCAATACGTTTATGTGTGTTAGGGGCGGCGATGTGGTATACTGTAGGTGTGGGTATAGTTTGAACCAGATCATCTTCAGTCTGTGAAGTACTGTCCATGTTGATGTCTATTTGACCGAAGGTCTGTTTACCAGTAACAGATAATCCTGCATTATCATTCTCTAGGGGGGTTGAATTTTTGGTCAGTTACTGCAATTTGTTATGTGGAATATCTGTGGGTGGCCACTAAAAATACTTTGCAGTATCACTTCAATTCCATTAACCACACAGGCAGCTAATCAGTGGGGATAAGAAGTTGTAAGTCATAGCTTAGTCTGCTCTGTCATTCTAGTTTTCATTACTCTTTGACTTCATACATTGCTCTGTGTCATAATTTGAATCATGGGGGAGATTATATTCACTTCATTTCTCATTCAAAGCATGTTCAGTGTGACAGAACAGTGCTCAAAAAATCAAATTTGTTTTTTTTTTTTATTCGTGAATACTGGGTATAGGACTGCTGCTGTATATTTTGACCTATGAAAGTCAGATGCTAATACTAACTAGAATCCAGCTTTTCTATGATGGAGCAAACACTGACACTCAACAAGACAGAGTGTGGGGGCTGCAACATGACTGAAAAATAATAGACCCAGGGGTCTGGTTCTGCTGGGGCTCTGGGAGATAAAGAGTTGTTGCAATCAGTTGGTTTTGTGTTAGGATGGTGTCGCCTGTCTCTGGCCCATGCTGTCAGATAAGAGAATAACATGTCTTTGCTCAGATTGCCTCGCCAACTCTCAGCTGCCAGAGCACCAGGAAAGGCAACACTTCTTGTTATACAGAGAGCACAAGCAGGAGACAGTTACATCTGCAGTTGCTGGTCAGAGCATGACTGATTTGAGGTGAGATTTTGAGGGTATGTATTCATTAAGCACATTTGATGCCTTGATAAAGCCTTCCAAGCTATGGTGTCAGTCCAAGTCTAACAGTTAACAACGTTCTTCTGTCCTCTTTTGCAAGTGATTTGTGATTTTGATTTAATTTTGGATTCAAGGTATTTGTTGAATGTCTCTTTCAGAAACCACTTTCCTAATGTTTACTATAGGTCCTACCTTACTGAGTATTTCTCTGTAGACCCCCAGCACTTCAACCAATTCATTTCCATCTAAGTACTCTTGAACTGCAGCAGCAGAAGCAAACAAGGTTAACAAGACAGGCAAAACATGCAAAGGAAACATCTTCTGCTTTAATACCAAGCAAATTCCTGCGGCATCTTAAAAGCCCGAATGCCGAGACTAAAACTACACGTGAGCAAACAATTTGTGCTGAGATGTTTGGAATCAATTTGCCCGTGAATTAGCAGCAGATGTGAGAGGCAAGGAAAAGACTTGAAATTTCCCTCTGATCACTTGCTATTACTGACAGATGGAAACCAGCCTGCAGCAGATCAGACAATGCTCAACTCAGATCACTCCCACTGTGGCATTGGTGGAGACAGGAAACGGAGTAATGATGACTGCTTTTAAATTTAACAAGCTTTTGTCCTATTTAAAATAAGATGAAAGTGTGGAGGGTAGCAGAGTGTATGTTGTGCACAAATTATTAAGGTACATATAGTTGATTACATGAATATAAAGAGGAACTTCAATTCATCTGAGAATGCTATTTTCCATGTGTTCCAGCATGGAAATAGTTAAGCATTATGTTGGTTTTCTAACCTTGTTATTGCTTGGGGAGCCCACAGGCACCACATGGGGAGGATTTATTTCACTAATATTGATTACACTAATTACACATTACTGATTATGTGCTAAAACGGTGAATGGTCATACATCTTTCTTAGTCAAAAGAATTAAGTTAAATGAAACACATTCTCGTATCTGGAGACATTATCAAATTAGACATCATGGAAATTAGACACACTATTAATTCTAAAGATCTGCCACTAATCTGAAAAACAAACCACTTTTTGTCCATTCTTGTAGACTTATATCGGATAAGACGACATTCCTAGAATTGACAATATGATTTGGAAAGCTAAATGAACATCTACACCTGGCTGTGATAATATGTCCAAAGGAATGTGGACTAATTACTTTCTCCAGTTTGTCTCAAAGGAGCCATGAGACTCATCAGAGGAGTCTTAAAGCTGCTAAATGTACCGATACAAATGTCAATGAAGACAATCGATTGAGTATTATGAACATTAGTGCCTGCTGAGAGAGGGATTTAATTGGCAAAATGACACTTAACGAAGCAGGTTCATGTCCATGTGTTGAAATGAACTGAAACAGGGTCAAGCCTTATTCTTAATGATCTACTATAACACACACTTGACAGAATCTTTCACTGGATAGTTTGTAAGATGTATTGAATGTGTTGGATATGTTGGCTGGAGGTTGAACATGTTGATTTTATTAAGCGCGACCATCATGTTTAATTGTCATGGCCTGAACTCGTCATTGTGAACACTATGCCGAGAGGAAAAGCAGTGAGCAGAGAAAATCTGTTTTTGATAAAGATTTCCCATTAGTTGTTCTAAAAGCCACTTATCACTGTAGAAAGCATGTGGCAGGAAGTGATGTGCTATGCTACACTTTATTGAAGCAGAAGCAGCTTGTACGTGCTTGTACAGTGAGGTGTGTGATCTCTGTATTGTAACAAAACTAGTTTGAATTTCGCCATTTGTGGTAGTCGATTAGTGGCTAAGTTATTGGATGGACAGAAAATATTTATATATATATTCTATTTATTCAGCTAGTATGCCAAGTATTAGGCTCGGACAGTTTCTAACTTTTCTAGCAGCCTTCAAGCTCCCGTTTGTACCAAATGCTCACATCCTCTGAGGCTGGATGCAGATTAAATACAATTTATTTTCCAGTAACTGTTGTTTGTTATAATATTAATAATAAACTTTATTTATAGAGCTCTTTTCTAAGCTTCACATACACACAAAAACACATAAAAATTAAAATAAAATACTAAGAACAGTAAAAGTAATGGAACAGTAAAATAAAACAATAATACAAAAGATAAGGCAATTGTTGTTTAATTGTTGTGCATATATATGAAATGAGGTAAAATTGCGATGAAATACTCATCATGTCAGTTTGCTGATTAAACTAAATGGACATTCAATTATTGATCTGTCACATATTTATATTTTGTCAGGACTGAAACATCTGTGCAGATATTTTAGTAATCTGAAAGTAATATGTCTCTTAACAGTCTAGTTTAAGAAACAATCAGCTGATCAATCACAGCATTTATTCTGTAAAAGAATTGATCTTCACAGTGAAAACTCAGACTAATGAATCAAAATATTTCAAAGTAAATAAAAGAGGAAAAGTTTCTACTAAACATCTTGTTGTTTAGCCAACACCTGAACCAATCAGATCTTAGATCAGGTGAGAGCAAGCATTTCCCATCATGCCCTGAGGTTTTGCAGTGCCTTGCTCCAAAATCTGCAGCCACCTTGATCTCACAAGGTTATCGTTGTCTATGTAGGCATGATGTCAGAGCAAGTTGCCGTCAAGTCAGACATAAAACTAACCAGCATGCACTGTGCGTTGATCACCGGTGATCGAATCTGCACAGAACTTGGTCATCTCGAACGAGCCTATAGTCAGGCATGAAATAATCGGGACTAATCGACTAATCAAAAAAAAATTGTTGAAAGATTAGTCGACTACCAAAATAATCATTAGTTGCAGCCCTACTTCACAATTAGTGGAAGTAACTCTTACTGTGGTTTTATTGCCCAATTCCCATGAATTTAAAAACATGTATTATTCTGCATTTTTAAGGCAATTCAGCTCATACAGTAAGTGTGCTGCATTTGGAAACCCAGCTACAGCTGTAACTTCTTGGTTAATGGGTTTTGTTTCCATCTACTAACAGCAACAATGGCAATAGAATCATGAACATTTTGGACCAGTGGTTAAATAAAGTGTTGATTTATTTGATTTGGTGAATTCAAGTCTTCCTTCATGTTTTATTAGCACTCTGTAGTCAGTGTTGAGTTGCCTGCAGTTGTTGATTGTTGTAGACTGTTACAGATTGCAACAAGTGCATGTTTCCATTACATATACCAAATAAAAGGTCTCTGCATGTATGTGATTATGATCATTTTTATTCTCCACTTATTAATTCCTTTGACATGCTGAGGGAGTATGTTTGAGAATTCATAATTAGAAAACAGCAGCCCTACTGATTCAAAATGAAATATAGAAAAAATGAATTTGAATGTCATGCACAGACCAAAACAAAAGTATAGCAGCACCAAGCCCAGCAGCAAATTAATAAGTTTCTATAAATTCTTAGGATTCATAGTAGAATGAAAGTCTCCCAAAATTTTAGAAATATGAGCACAGTGTAAAATGCAAATTTGGGTTTTGTATTATGAAAGCATAGGAAAATCCACTTTCCCATCACAAAAGGATTATATGAAGGATATGGGCCAATTACTTGTTCACACCTTAGAGAAGATGAGAACATCAGTGAAAGAAAACTGAAGATAGAGTGATGTAGGGAGAAAGAACAAAAGAGAAATAGGAAGAAAGAAACACTGATAAAATGAGACAAAACAGTATCAGTAGAGTGGAGGGTAGATTAAGCAGGAGTTAGACTGTTTCATTGCCACCAACAGCAACAAATCCCCCAATAATATCTGCATCCAATTTCATCAGAGTGTTGCAAAATAAAGAAATACAGGAATATGGCTTAGGGCATCAAAGCGTGAGAAATCCCTCTGTGGCTGAGAGGTAGATGCCACTGGTCTCCCTTCTGGTATTATGGCAGATCTTATCAATGAGGGGGGCATTTTGCTGGCAGGATTACTCAAGCTTTGTGAAAGGGGATATTCATTAACTCCTGTTGACATCTCACAGAGCGATCATAATCCCACAGAGGAGCAGAGGATGGAGCATGTGAACTGGAACAGAAGCTTTCTGCTGCTCAGTGGCACCAAGACGTAACCGTCCATGTACTCTGCTGAGAAATGCCAAAGGTTCACTTACGGAAGATTGCTTTGCCCAGCAAACACAAAGACCACTTAAGCGGTAAATAAAATTAGATTGTGAGCACAAATCATAGACTGTGGAATAGCCTGCGTGTAGCATCTCAATGCACCGTGCACAAACCCCATTTCCAGTAAAGGGACTTTTTTTTTAATGCAATAAAAACTAAAATCGGTGATTTGTCAATCTGCTTGAACCTTTATTTATCTGATAAAAGAAAGACAAACAAAAACATTTTCTGTGCTTTCACTGAGTAATTGAGTTGTGTTTTTGTAAATATCCGTCTAACTTTGTGAGAGGATTGTCAGTCAGTTCAAAAATAATATTTCTCAAGATTGCAAAGAATTTAGGTATTTCGAAAGATACAACAACTGCAGGGAAATATCAGTGAAGAAACCACTGCTCAGTGTGCGTGCCCTTAAAGTCTTTTTTCTCATTGTATGAGAACCCATCATGCTACAATGATGAATAAAGCCACATGTGCTCGGGAAAACTGTTGTGTTGCTATGTGTTACACGTTTTGTTACACAAGAAGGAAGTCATAGATCAATTCTGTGCAGAAATGCAGCCGAGTTGGGCTGAAAGACAGTGGAAATGTGTTAAGACGAGTCCGTGTTTTTCCATCGATTTTCCATGCTAAAGACAAAAAAAAAAAACAACCAGGCCTGCCAGCAAAAAGTGCAAAAGCCAGCATCTGTGGTGATATGCAGATGTGTATCATCAAAGCCGAGGCTTATTGGGATTAAAGGGAGACATCAAACCTACCATCAAGGCAACTTCTTTTCCTAGGATGTCAATAGATATCTCATCAGGACAATCTCAGGCATCATTCTGCACATGCTACAACAGCTTGGCATTTTTCCAGATCTGTCTCCTATTGAAAATGTATGGCACATCTTCAAGAGACGAATCAGATGACAGAAACCACAAACTGTTTAGAAGCTGAAGTCTGTAGCAAGAATGGGTAAATATTATAAAACCAAAACAGTATTCTCACTTCCCAGATGATAAGAAGGTAATGTGATGTAGCATTATTGTATTGTATTGGAGCCATCAAAGTATTTGCTTATATATTGTATTTGAAACACTGAAAATCACATAAATAAAGGTTCGAGTGATTTAGCATAATACAGGTTTTAGTTTCTCTTACATTTGAGAAAAAGGCCCAACTTTTCACATTGCCACTCTCTTAGTTGGTATCTGGGATTATTGAAGTTGAACTGCAGTTAAATGAGCCGAGTCACAACCTGGCTGAGTGTGACTAGCTATCAACTGAACATGCTCAAGGACTTTGATATGCCTGCATGAAAGAGCTTGCTCGATCATCGGACAGAAAGGCAACATCCTCCCCACACATTTCAACAATTCAACACACAGCCACTTGTACATAGCTGTTTCCTTATCTTTTTCATATATAGAACAAGGTGTAATATATGTGAAGAGATTTTTTTAACCAACATACTAGTTTGCTTTAAACAAAGCAAGACCTTAAACATGCTGCTCTGTAAACCTTACTATATTTTATGTTATGTTTTTCAGTGATTTAGACTATTGTGACTATTCAGTGGAAAGAGTGAACCAGAAGGAGGTTATTAGACTAGATCTGACCATTAGCAGATATTCTCAAATGGTGACTGCTTTTAATTCATAATGCTGTGTGAGGTTTTTATATTTGCAGCTGGTCCCTCTGCTGGCAAATGTAGCATACTTATGGTGGTGCATTTGATATACACTATTATTCACATTTGACAAAATGATTAAGTTAGGATCTGCCTCTGTGATTAACGTGTGGCTAGAATTAGAGAAAACACCTTCACTGATTTTTTTTTATTGCATCTGGGATTACTAGAATTGAAGAAAAGTTCTGGTATGGTGCCCCGGCATTGTCCACCTCTCTTCACCCATCTCTCAGCAACCTGCCTGCTGTGTCCACAATACAGTGATGAAATATGCATCAGCTGTCTCCACTCCCCCTGTTTCTCTGTCCTCCCCCTTCCACCCATGGCCGAGCAGAAAACTAGACCAAAGTCAGGTGAAGTTGTCAGTCTTGACAGCCAGCCACACGATCTTTAAGCACCAGGGATCTCTTACCTCACAGGAATGTCTTTCCCAAATAATAATTCACAGTGTTGACAAGTGACAGAAATACAGGCAGTAGTGGATGCAGGGGTGCATGAACATAAAATCTTCCGTGACCTGTGTAGACCTGACACTCTGTTGTTCAGCTGAATGAACCTGGTCGATTTTGACATTTGCGTGATGCATTTTTAACCAATTTTCCCCTTTTGCCCAGGATAACAGTCATTTCTACCACATGCTGCATAAACTGAAGGACAATGCATTAAATATATATTAGATGAAAGTTTCTGTGTGGCAAGGTTGAAAGTTACCAGTAAGTTGACCTTGAGTTGGGATAGTTTAGTTAAAACTATTGTCAGAGTCAAGAATAAATTTCATACAATGTGGATGAAAAGTCCACAAAATGTTGTACATATTCTAACGACAGAGACCTGTGGCAGCTCAGTGAAAACGCCAGGTTAATGGTAAGTGAACAAGACTATAAAGGTCATCAAAGAGGTTAAACTATGACAGGTAAACTGAGAAAACTTGTATGCTGTATTAGCACATAAGTGTACTAGGAATATATGAAAGTTTAATGCACTTGTTTGGTCTGAAAATAATACTTTCACTTAGTTTTTGGTCAGTAGCACTCACAACATTGTTATGTTATCTCTGTCCGTATTGTGGCTTTTTATCGACTGGCAGACAGAAAAATTAAATCTATCTGCATATCTTTATGATAAATAGAAGCCTGCCAATCATCCTTAAAAGTCCTCACATATGAAAGTAAAGTCACATGAATGTCTCCTCTTACACAAATCTGTTAAACTGATTCACTATTCATCTCCCGCCTCAGTGATTAGGCCCATTAAAGTTCTTTTAATGGAACAATCTCATTCAAGTGATTGATATTTGGGGAGAAGAAAGTACAGCTCCTTAGGGGCTGGGCTACACTGCAGTTAAAAAAATGCAATTAAAAAATGTCTCAGCTCAACTTGGAAAGTCTAGAGAGGAGAAAAAGGCCATTAGTGAAGCCAATTATAAATTAAATAATCAATACTTTCGAAGGCAATTACAAAATTAGCAAAAATTAATTACTTGGTTGAAATATGTCTACTGTATGTACAGCAAAGATATTCACCTTTTGTTTATATCCTTTGTCAGTTCTCGAGACCTCACATTTTAGATTGAGTCAATATCATCATCTTATCCCTTTTCTAGAAAAATCTGGATATGGATTTTCTTTTTTGGAATGGTAAAAGTGATTTCTCCACTCTGCATTAGCGTGGGAAGTGCAGGTAGCATCGGTATGATCAGTATGTTGGAATGTTGAAAACAGCTCGAGGCTATAGATTCAGTCTGCCTTACTCTAGTTCTCTTGCCTGTAGGTAAAGCCTCTGGCATCCCCACTGGAGTGATCCTCAAAGGTACTGTGTGTCTGTGCGTGTGTGCAGGTGTACATGTCCATGCAGCCACGTGTTTACTATTATCAAAGCCATTTCTCATTCTTTCACTGTTTGCACACTGCATGGCTATCGGCAGCCTTTTTTTTTTGTAAAATGCCATGCTACCATTATTTATCACAAATGAGATTGTTTGTTGGAGCATGAGTAATTCATACAACACTAATTGCACGTTAGCTCAGCGCATATCTATTTTTAAGCAAACTACTGTACTGTAGCTCTGCCACATCTCAACAGTGAATAAAAAGTTCATAGTTGGGTGACATGGAGGTCAGACGTGTTGTGTAGTTGGCCACAAGTTTTTCACCCATCTCAGGGGGGATTTTGTCCCACTCCTCTTTGCAGATCCTCTCCAAGTCATTAATGATTCATGGCTGATGTTTGGCAACTCGAACCTTCAGCTCCCTCCACAGACTTTCTATGGGATTAAGGTCTGGAGACTGACTAGGCCACTCCATGACCATATAATCGGTCGATATCGACATTAAAATGTAATATCGAAAATTATCGATATCGGTTTTTACTCTTTTAATGGCACAACATTTACATACCATGCACATATTATACATCAAACTCTTTAGCTATGTCTCCTCTCTCTCAAAATGTCAAGATATGACAAATCAGAGGTATAGTTTTTGAGATATTTTTGGTTTTTTTTGGCACACCTTGCAATAATGTTTAAAGGTTACGTATGCATGATAGGAGATATGTGATGTTAGTTACCTAAAATGATTTAGTTTTTCTTTTTTTATGAGGGGGGACCCCG
>JAUBNQ010000002.1:6980874-6996299 GCA_032353495.1 Ctenopoma kingsleyae | reverse complement strand
ATTAGAAATGCCTCTTTGAATCTAACAATATACTGATCAGTTTAGTTGAACAAGCACAAATTAGCACAAGCATAAAAAAAAAAATCAATATTAATATAAAAATGTAGCTCTTGAGCAACAGTGATCCTTATGTGATTTTTTCCAGTGTTCAGCATTGATTAATAATTCATAGCTCCCTTTTTCAGGTCATACTTTTCGTGTATTCAGGGAAGCTTTGACCTTTGCTCTGATGTGTAGGTCTTTTCCCAAGTTGCTGATGCTCAGGGTTTTTGATATGAACTAATGCCTGAAGGCAAAATGCATTGATGCAGTGGTAAATTAGACTTTTACTATGTTTTCCATACTTGTGAAAGCTGTATTATTAGTGATATGAGCCCATTACATCTGGCTTTACATACAATCATGAACCCTTGCTATGGTTCCTCAGTTTACATGATATCTTGTGTTGTCCACTTCCTTTGGCTCATTTCAGGAGGTGAATGTGACTTTGTCAAAGTGTGGATGTGCTACTGGTGTTAAGCAGCTGGCTTTGCACGGATCAGCCTACAGCTTTGATCCCTTACTGCCACTAGATATAAAGGTCAAAAAAGGTTGTGGCCATGAGGACCCTTTCCGTACTGAAAACAAATTATGTCCTTTTCTCAGGCCTTGTCTACTTTTCCAGACATCTGTACAGTTTACATTAAACAGTATTAGTGGTCTGTATGGTCCTGTTTTCCTTTCCAACATTACAGTCACCATGTGCTTACATTTTGTATTGTGCTGAATGAGGCAACATTATGTTTCAAAATGGACAATTATGTATGTGAAAATATAACATGAGCCAATGCTTTAAATTATTTTGAATAAAGGATGTTAAAAGTTGCTGTGAAAAGTGTCTGGGATCAAATTCCAGCTTGTACATGTGTAAAAAACATGTTGTTCACAGTGAGAACATGTGATGTGTCCACTCTGGTCAGCTCTGTGTACATATCTATGTGCTGGATGAGCCCAGTTGATCCAAACAGACCCCACGGCCAACAGAAGTGTACCCAGATGGATCGCCGGAGGGCGAGGTAGGAAAGAGACACAGCCTTGGCCAAGCTGACCGCATAACCAAGCAAGGAGATTAATCATGCGTATGTGATCACCATGATAAGTTTGGCAAAGTGAAACCCCCCTCCTAAAAAAAGGAAAAAAAGTCCTCTGTGAGTCTCTTAAATAAAAGTAAGTTTCTGTATTATTAGTCATTGTTGGCTTGTCTGGATGTAAATCTAACCTTGATGAATGTGCACATACTTTATTTTGGCAGTGTATGGAGAATGGAAGTTATACTGGTGAGTGAAAAATTATCAAAATAACGAAAACCAGAGGTGTATAAACTTTGCTAACTTAATACGCAAGTAAAGGTGCAAGTACAAAGTAATACTCCACTACAAGTAGAAGTACCCTTGTATTTTTCTGCTCAAGTAAAATATCTGGCAGTTGAGTCATGGCAACTGTACTTTCTTGTTTGTTTGAAATGTTTCACTACTCATCCCACAAATGTTTCAACCAAACAAGTCCAGTTGCCATGACTCAACTACCAGATAACTTCACTTGTATGACTGACAATCTTCACTGACATATAAAAAAAAGTAATAAATTACAACCTCTAAATGTTATTTAAAGTAAAAGAGTAAAAGTACTCCACTAAGAAAACTGTGTATTTGAAACAATGTAAAATGTTGTTGATAACATAAATGTCGAAGTTTAGTCCAGATTTGTTTGACACATTCTCAAAGGTGAAAATTATGTCTAAAATGTGTTGTTACCTACAGACTGTGGAACAAAAACAGTAGTCGGTAAAGGTGGAGCTGATTTTAATCATCTTATGTAGTGACAGGAGGTTAATCCATAAATTCTACATTAGGATTTTATTATTATATAATGATTTTCAAAACAATCTAATCCTGCAAAAAAGTAACGAGTAACTAATGAGGTTAAATTAAATGTAGTGGAGTAAGAATACAATATTTTCATCTGATTTGTGGTGTAGTAAAGGTAAAGTAACCTGAAAAATAAATACTCCAGTAAAGTACAAGTACCTCAAATTTGTACTTAAATACAGTTCTTGAGTAAATGTACTTAGTTACCTTAGTTACCACCACTGATTAAATCTCCTAGGTTTGTGTTTCAGTGATTAGGAAACAGAATTGTAACATTACAGACAAATCCATAAAATTAAAGTCATTTAATTTCTGCATATTAGTGTACGTATGTGTGTGTTTTCAAAAAACAGATTGAGGCAGGGGAAAGGTTTGTGACTTGCAGATGTTGTAAAGCAGATGTATGGATATCAAAAAAAGCAACATCAGTTCAGACATGGTTTACTGTTATGTATTAAGTTATGAACTTAATACCAGACAATTAGTCAGTTCCACTTTAAAAGACATTAGGCCACAAAGACTCTGAGATTGCAAAACAGCAAGAGCAAGTGATGAACAGAGTGAAAGACGATGGTGAGAGTATTGACTAACCAACAGGACGTCATAATAAGAGCTCAAGATGGTTGAAATTGCCTGTCAGGGGCAACAGTGTGATAACATTAACACAGGAGCATCTTTTTATTTCACTCCTTTAGCACCCTAAGTTATGGGATAAATCATTTTAATGCATGCCATCAGTACTCACTCAAGTTAAACAGGCCTCCTGTGAGGAGGCTTATTCCATGCTGGAACTGCATTAATATTCATACAAGTGCACTTCTCTGGATATAGCCATATGTTTGTATGTGTTGGGAGAGGCACAGAGCATCTGCTGACACTCTGGCTCGACAGATAAGATGCTAGACACAAAATGAGCCTTTGTTAAATAATTTGAATTTTTCAACTGAGAAAAACTTGGGAAAGCACACAAAAATTAAACATCTCTCCAGCACACGTATGACATTCAGTGGTTGGGCCAATCATTCAAAAAATGTAATTACTCATTTTATTGAAATGCTAATTACATTGCTTTCCTTTTGTTACTCAGCACAGCTTGGTGAAAGTTGTCTTCACACAACTGTTGTATATGCCAAAATAATGGGCATTTCTCTGAAGTGGAGATAAAATAATTAAAACTGCTGGATGTAACATAAGCCTATATGACTGTTACATTATCTAGCTGAGTAAAAGTAAAGATATTAGATAGAGAAACATTTGAAATGGAAATACAAAAAAGGGAAAAGCAGTTCAGGAACCAGCTGTGCCTTATGCTGTGCAGTGCTTTGTAGATACCTAACAACTGTTTTTAGCTGCTTTTCCTATAAGTCTTTGTTGCTGGTAGAAAAACAGTAGTCAAATCCTTTTCATTCACACATCTAGCAAAGCCATATTGACTGGAAACCTACTCACTGAAAACCCCACTGTTAATCACAATGAATAAAAGAACATAAACAGTGTCCTATTCAGTAAAGAAAGGAGCTGAAATAGAATTTACCTGAATGTAACGCTATATGTTATACTGTATGGACTGTACGTGTGCAATCAGTGATACATGACTATATAAATCAAAACCTGTACATGATGGACTACATGTTAACACTTTATATTAAAGATAAATTAGGCTTAGGCACTATTGATTGATAAAATGTAATCACATTACTGTAAATGCTGCTAAAGAATTTGTTACTGCCTAACAGTGATTTTTTTTTTTTTTTTTATCTGTTTGTTCATCTATTTACATATCTGGAAATGTGTGTATTTCCCCCCTCTCTCTGTCTTTTCCCATCCTTCCCGCCAGGTATTCTTTGTTCTGGCATTTCTATCTTGCGGTGTTTGCTATTTTTCTCCTGTAATCAGACACACAGATTCATCTTTGTCATCCTCAGACACCACCCAAATCAATTTCCCAGCACTCTCCCATCTTGGAGGCCCCCTGTCAGGGTAGGCACCTTGCGGCTTGGGACACACCTATATACGCACACACACACACACACATACAAACAGTACACTTTCTCTTTCATTCACCCACATGCACACACTCATACAGTGATTCACCACAGCACCGTTCGCTAATGTCTTACTTGCTTCATCTGTGCAATGTCCATTTGTCACCGCTGACAGGTCCTGGCAGCAGCATCTATCCATCCCACCTTTAGCCTCACTCCACGAACCCACATTCACTTTCTCTCAAACATCAGCCGCTCCACCTTGCTTTCTTTCTGAACTTGAGAACAAGAAGTGAGGATGGTGGACACTTGGTAGCCATCCTGATGCAGGGCCATGTCCTCAGACGGCAGCAGCATGTTCAATTTCAACATGGGACTTTGGTTTAAGCATTAAGTTAACCCAACTAGTCAGCCATGATGAGTGGTATCAAGGAGAACATGTGATGCATTAGCAAGGAGGATCAGCTCAGGCTGGCATTCTGTGGAGAATCACTTAGACATGGTATCATGGCTTGTGTGTATATGAGTGTGTTTGATAGGTGGCTCTTGTGGGCCAAACATAGCTGCAATGCCACATTATAGAAAACATATTATTGATGTTATGATGTCAGCATTTAGCTAACTTTAACATTTAGCTGTTTTTAGTTACGTTACGTATGTCTCTCTGTGTGGTTATAGCTAAGTTTTGTAATAACTCAAGAGTAGAGAAATCCCCTGCTCCCTGCATGATCTATTTTTGCATCTTAATGAGCATGAAATTATTTCCTCAAAATTACTTTCAGTGCTTTACAGTACAGAGTTTAAATTAATATAACCCACTCATTTTGTGCAGTTGTTAAATGACTGGTAATTAATGTATTTTATGGCTTAATGCATGACCATATTAGCACAGCTGCGTAGTGAAATATATCACACTGATTAGCCCTATACATTATTTGGTTCAATACCCCTTAAATGTTAGATGTGTGCTGAGGTGGTGCACAAAGAGATTATGTACAACAATCACATACTGTATATGGGGAGAAATCCAAGAACAGATAATGAATGTGTCCTGAGTCTGGCTCATCCATGACATCCTGGTCGTTGCATTATTTGCCTGATGCTGCCACACACTGTGTATGTTTGTGTGTGTGTGTGTGTGTGCGAGTTGGAGGTTTTTTATTCTTTATTTTTTATGTCCACCAAATGGGCAATAAATATCCCACAATGCTTTTATGTATCAATCCCCTTTCTAGGTTCACTGTCATTTATTAGTCTTTGGTCCTTTCATAACTGATGTAACTCTGACTGTTTACTATCATCTTAAGCTCTTTGCAGTGCTGATGCCTACCATGCATAGGTCGTTTAAAGAAAATGACTACATGGAGGCAGTGTTGTAGCATATCTGAACTGTTTTGGGTGTTTGGCATCAGAATTCTCTTCACTGAGACTGTGAGTCATCATTGTGTGCTGAATGAAATCTGTCTACTTGGCTTTTCAATTCTGCTCACAGTCATAATACATGTCAACACTGGGGCATTTAACAAAGATGCCTTGACTCCTTCTGACAGCAGGAGCAACAACAGGATAGTATCTAGTGCTTCTGAATGGTAGATCTCAAAACCAAATCAAATTCAAACTTTAATTATATAGCACCTTTTTTACAGGTAAATGGAGTTTAGACTGCTTAACAGCCAACCGAGAAGTTAAGACCAAGACACACCAAATGAGGGCAATAGAACATAAAGGAAAGAGTACTAATTAAGAATAAGTTAATAATAATGATAATAATAATACTAATAATAACAACAATAATAATAACAATAATAATAACAATAATATCAGATAAATAGGCCACTGCAAGACCACAAAGTGCTTTAAATACAAGTAAAATATTTTTTCAATACAATAATTTATCAATACAGAAACTAACACGCAGCCAGTGTAAGGACTTTGAAGCTGGTGTAATGTGTTCTGGTCAGGGCTCAGGCAGCAGAGTTCAGTTGTAACTGATGTGTAATGTTTCTTGAGCATTACAATAGTCCAGTCTGCAGGATATAAAAGCGTTTCTCTGCTTTTCTCAGAGACAGAAATAGTCGCACCTTGGCAATATTTGTAAGAAAAAAGAAAGTAGATTTGGTGACAAACCTCACATAAGCCTTAAAGTTCAATTCTGAGTAGAAGATGACACCGAGGTTTCTGACTTGTTGGTTCGGGATAAGTCATGAACAATTTAATTTTGTGGGCAGTTTCTCTCTCTGAGCTTTTGGACAAATGACTGGTTGAGCCTAAAATAGTTCTGTGACATCCAGGCACTAATCTAAAATGAACACTACGCAAATTAAATATATGGCTTTTTTGGGTGGATGATGCTTCTTTGCTAACACATTGCTCAAGTTATTTATTTTTATTTGCACTGAATTAAATACCATAAAACAAAACTAGACTCAGATTTGTCCTGAAGGGGACAACGCCACACGCCATGCAAAGCGATGGTCAGTAATTGTGTTGACACTGATTGATAGTGATGTGTTGAGGCAAAAAGGCTCATAAATCACATGTGACAGCAGTGCACATGGAGCATGGCTAGAAAACACACAAGCATGAAGGCATCTTATAACCTGAGATTTTGTTGTTGTCTAACAATCTGTTTTTTACATTTTGTTCTTTGCAGAATTGAGCTTGGGATCCACTGTTGACATCATTTGCTTTATGCCATCATTTTGCTGGAGTCCCAAATTCAAGTCAATTTAAAAGTTGTTTTCACGTTAGGGCAGGCTTATTATAGCTGCAGCTCATTGCGATTAAGGTAAGTTGAGGTTAAAACAGCAATAACTGACCTGAAGCTATAAACGCAACACATTATCACATATTATGTAAATTGAACAGATATGGAGCAAGAAGTATTTATAGTTTGTTGTGTTGTATATTTAATTTTAATCAAATTAAATATACAAGTACAATTCAACCCTCAATAACCCATAATCACAAAGAAAATGGAAAATATGAGTGAAAAATATTTTTTCGTTTTAGCTCATATATTAAAATTAAAAAAGGAAATGTTTCAATTACTAAATTATTTTGATGGTGCCAGTAGAAATTGTGGCTGGTGTATGCTGTTTGAATTATTTTCCTTGAGATAAGTTCACCTGTGGTAAACTGAATTTATTGGATAGGGCTTTGAAAGGCACAAATCTGTTCATAAGGTCTCATAAATCACATGCATGTCAGGACAAAAACATTGCATGAAGACCAATTAACTCTCTATAGACTAGAGGTCTTCACTGGTGCACTCGGGTTGCATTATGTCCAGGATCCAAATGGATCTGAATGGACCCGAAACTGTGCTTTGTCAACTGCCGATGACGTGAGGACGGGTCCAAAGTTTTGGACCCGTGAAGACCTCTACTCTATACCTAGTTGAGGTCAGTCAGTGTTCAGACTGAACAACTGGGTAAGAAGGGCATTGCATTTTTAACTATTTAAATCTGCAAAAAGTGATTCAGAAAGAATACTTTCAGAAGCAACTTGTATCTCTCTCTCTCTCCTCCCATCTCTCTAGCAAGATCATTGACTATGTTAGTTATTACGTTATAACATATTTTCATTGTTGTTTGTATTTACAAGACACACATGTTTGGCAGATATTTGTCGTTGTATGTATGTTATCTTGTGGATGAGAAGGATGCACTTTTATCCCTGTGGTTAATGAAGAAACATGATCATCAAGGCAGACTGTATTTAAGGCTCAGGCTGCTGATGCAGTCTATCCCCTTCATATGTGCTTTAAGATCCAAACCCACACCAAACTCTATTCTGGCTTGTGATCCTCTCATCCCCATGTAAAGCTGGGCTCTGGAACAGTGATCAAGATAAGTCAGGCAATTTTACACAGCAACACTCCACTAGAGCCACAGAAAATACATTGTTGTCAAACCAATGCTCTCCAAGGACTGAGAGCAATGAGAGGAAAGAGATCTTCATTCAGCGGAGTGTCACGACCGGCTCATAGCCATGACAAAACAGGTGGGAGAGACGCAAGAGTAGTGTTTCAAATTAAGTATTTAATTGAGGAACTCAAAACAACGAATACAAAATCAAACTAAACATGAGGTGTGAGGATCAGTGTGTCAGTAAATGTGTGAGTGGATGCATGGCAAGTGCAGTGTATGAGTGAGGCGTGGAGCAAAATCAAACAAAAGGATGTGGCAGGTAAAGGCAGCGGCTTCCGAAGATGCAGAGGCACACTGACGAGCTGAATGCAGGATATTTATATGGTTGTTCAGGAGCACAGGGCCCAGGTGCTCCCACTCAACCAGATTGGCCTCCGCCCACTATTACCAGGAAGAAAACAAAAACACACAAGCAGACAGAGACAACCCCTCCCCTAACAGGCCAGGGTCGTCACAGGTGAAAGAGGAGATCTATGAAAAACTATTCATCCATTAGCAGGAGCGCTGGTCTGGACAGTTTTAGGTTTGTTGGATTTTACACCAAACAAAAGCACACAACAGAAGGACACTGAGTCACGCACAGGATCTGTTTGCAAAGGTGTAAAAAATACTACTTTTGTGGTGTCGTAGAAACTTCTGGAGCTTCTTATAAAATGCTAGGGGTGACCTTGATGTAACACTGATGTTTTGGTATTGTGTTTAAAGGACTGCAAAAGTTTTTACGGCCTTAACCTGCTACTGACTCCTCAGACCTCTCTCTCCCAAACCACATAATGTGGAAAAGCGGCCTCTTTATTCTCGGCTTCGCTATTCACAGAACGGGCCTTATGTGCCTCATTGTGTTGCATGGCAGTAGACGTTCATGGGTAATTTCACACACTCATAAAAATGTTAATCTACAATGATAATACTGCAAATGGAGTTCAATAATTTGATCTACCATGGTAAAATATCTTTGTCTCCTCAAGCTTCCTTCCCCCACTCTGTTTCTGTTCTGTTGCTACTGAATGTCTTCTCCTGCTTTTTTTTTCACACGTGGGACTCAGGTTTAACTTCAGTTCCAGAGACCACTCTCGTGCATGAAATTTCGTTAGTCATAACTTTGCCTTCCTGGCAGCAGCCACGCTTCAGAGTTCTCTAATGGAGGCTTTTAGACAAGGTAACTCTCATATATGGTTGGTTCAGTCACAGGGTCTGTGCAAGTGACTGCTGGTTGAAACCTCCCTCCCAGGGTAGAGCCAGCACAAGCCTCTGCTCAGGCGATGTCAAGCTTCCAACACTATTAAATTTACTCATACTGTAATATATACAGGTTAGCCAATGTCTAATCAGATGGAAAACCAGGGGCATGGTGGTAATCATATACAGTAAATGCTAAAAAAAAAAAAACACACTGATATGTTTGCTCACTGTTAATGAACATTATTATTGATGTTATTATTGATGGTTTGTGGACTTTTTTTTGAGACTGTACCTGATAATAATGGAGTCATGGAGATTTATGGAGATAAATGAAATCTTCTTCAGTTTGGTGTCCCTGATTGAACATATACAGCAGAGCTCCAAGCCAAATTACCTTCTTGTAATTGCTTGGAGTAAGGACAAAGATAATTGAAGATAATTGTTTCTTGCTCACCTTGGCAGTGAATGTTTGCTGGCCAAAATTTCCTTTTTCTGTTTACATAACAGCATCCTGCTCATGGCATATGCAGAAATGTGGAATTGCCTTTAGTCACAGGATGGCAATGTCTGTACTTTTGTCAAGCTGAGATATTTCAGTTGAGAGTGAAATATCTCAGCAACTATTAGATGGATGTATTACTATGATTTCCCATGAATTCTGTACAGGCATTTCTACAGTCTGCAGGGGATGATTTGTCATCCTTTGCCACTAGCAGGTTGTTTTTTACTGAAATATCGTGACAAATATTAGATGGGTTCAGATAGCAAAAGCAAATACTGGTTGTTTTAAGAGATCTCCTCAAGCTCGAAGGTCAGACACTCAATACTGAAGTTCACTTCAATAGCATGGCTGACATGCAGTATTATAGTCAGGTATAGTGCAACTGCGTGAAAATGAAAATTTCATGCAGGTGCAGGTCCCAAAACAGAACAATTAGCCCAGTAACAGAACTTTTCCAGAATCCCAGAAACCATTTTAGGAGCTCCGCAATCCTTACCGCTGTTTTAAGTGGAAGACATGGGATTGAAATTTAGATTCTCAGTTCAGTTCCTAGAGCCAAAAAAGTACATACATACTGTAAACAAAAGGCATTAAATTTGTTACACATGTTCTTGCTTTACTTGGGATTTGTTTGAGTACTTAATAAGTTGTGGTCCTGCAATATGCACTTTAAAGCTTATGGTTTTGCATTTGACATTGGGTGTACAAAGTTTTGCTAGTTCAGTTATTTGCTTCTTTAGTGAGTTAATTTTGACTCTCAAGCAAAGGCATCAAGTGAAAAAAGTGTAAGGCTGCTGTATTGATTTACCTTCACAGGACAGATCGACAAAACTGAGTTACTTAAGAGAATCAGTCCTCCCTCTGCAAGGTATTAGTGATCACAGTTGTTTATGGTTAGAACAGGAACAGCACAAGGCAGCAACACATTATGTCTCCTAATAGTCATTGAATTGGATCACCAACACAGTCATTATCAGCCCTGTGTGTGTCTCTGTGTGTTTGCCCACGTCTAGGGGTCAACAATGCATAGAGTGCTGGAGGTAGGAAGGATAGAAGAAGAAGTCCAAATAGAGTATCCAGTTAATATCACATTATTTCCACTCATCACAGAGTAACAGAGGAAAACGCTATCTGTGGGGCTCACATATAAGACACTAAAGCTTTCTTTTTAAATACTTATTTCTTGCATTAACATCATCAGTGATAATCATTATATTAATACTGATAAAAGACAGTCAGCTGTTCATGTAAATCTGAAAGGGATTGCTCTGTGGTCCATGCATGGCAGATGGGAGCATGCTGTATATTCAGAGAGATACTGTCAAGCTAAAAAGAAAATGATCCATTACTGACTGGTACGTTAGATCATTGATTCGCGCTCAGCGCAAGGAATGTTTGCAAGTCAATTGCATCAGCGCACTGATATTGATCAGTGACCTAAAACAGATACAACAATGTTGAATGAAAGAAGAGGATCATTTCACTACTGTGATTTGCTACTTAAAACAATATAATGAAATACAGAACTCTTTTTTTCAATACAAACAACAAGAAGAGCAAATTTGTAGTTTAGCCAGTGTCAGAAAGCTAGGCCATTTTTCTTTAAACATGCTGAAAATTGAAAGTGTTGGTCAATGACAAACTTTGGCAGTAGAGCTAATGGATGGATGGATTTTTTTAGACAAGGTCAGACACTCACCAAAATGTCTTAGAACCTACCTACCATTGATGGCCAGCATTTATTTTTCTCTGGACTTGTTCTACTGTAGGTGAAACCCTATCTAGGAGCGACCGAACTGAAAACTTTCAAATGGCAAAATATTATTTGACAGACTAAAATTGGCTATGAGTCACCAAGCTGTCTTTGTTCCTGAGAGGTTTCATTAGGACCGCTTCTCCAGAACTCCAGTGGATGGGCACCAGCATGACTTTGAGTCATAGGTGTGTGACACTGCAATGAAATGTGGAATAGAGCTCAAAAGCCTTTTTGGCTTCAAATGGAAATATTTCGGCCTTATTGTCTTAAAGAAAACCAGGAGAGGAACAGAGAGGAGAGCACTGGAAACGTTATGTGTAATATGATTGATGAAGGGATGGATGAAGGACAGGTGAGGACTGACAGTATGAATTGAACTGCCTCCAGCTAAAAGCCAGCAGCTTGCAGAAGAGAAGTGAAGCTGCAGGGTTAAAGAGGTGAGAAGTCTCCCATCGTGACAGGAGAGCGGCCATTATCACGCAACAGCCATGAGTATTAAAGTGACTTATTTCTGCTGCGTCCAGCTGCCAGCGGGAGATAAGCAGTGTTTGGCTGAACCTGTGAACTTACCAGCATCACTTGGAACTGGTCCTTACTACATTAATTGATGCACCTTCAGCACCGTTGCTTCATATTAACGCAACAGAAATACTGGAGCTGAGCTAAGTGGATTGTTAGAATGGCATTTAAAGTCAAACTGAATTATTGCACCATAGAGACAATGCATATGGTGAGGCACTGCGCGCACACCTAGAGAATACTGACTCTGAAAGTAGAAGCACCACCAAGTCACCAAGACTCTTGTAATCATGTCCATTTTTTGTTGTTAAAATACTCTTCAGGGCTACTGTTTTTGTATCATTTGTAAAAAAAAAAAAAAAGTATATGTATTCACACATAAATATATATGTTAAATAAATAAATGTGTACAAATTGTTGCCTATTGAGACAGGATAACTAAATAAAGTGAAACAGGTGGTATAGGTGATATGTATACTCATTTTACCTCCTCTCAAGTGGTGGTCAAAATTTTTAAGTGAATATATGTTGTTGGGTGTCAAAATAGCAAACATAAAATATAGTTTTGATCACAGTTAATATGTACTGTTGTAAAAGCTGAAATGGTTAAAATTTCACATTAGCATATGTTAATTCTGTGTATTAAAATAGTATATATAGAAATGTACTTGTACAGCTTTAGGTTTTGAAGTGTTTACTTAATAAAATATTGCATTTCAACATTGTCAGATTGACTGAGCCCATAAGTCAGACATCAGATAATTGTATAATCTTTTTCAAAAATAAATGGTCAAAGCAACCCTAAAGGCAGGAGCAACATTTAAACACAAGACTCTTTAAATGTTAATGTTTGCATTGAGTTCAAAGCATAGCTGAGATTATAGAGCTGATGCTGATAAATTACAGCTTGGATCAGTGGTCCCAACACATTTTTCTGCCATGCCTTCCTTTGAAAGACAAAAATAAAAAAAAATTAAATAAAACCTCTACTTCCATCTGATTTGCATTTTATCAGTCAGTAACGTACGGGGGCACCAAGAGAAATCTCCAAACATTGCGAATTTCCATTTTGATAGCAAGAGCATTCTTGTGTCTTTAACAAATCTGATTCACTGCAGACATTTTGACTTGTCATCACATCACACATAACAGGTAGAAAGAATAATATTAATGATGGTTCTGTTCCTGCAACTACTTCATTGCAATCCAGCAATGTTAACTATTCTGATATACAGTAGATTAACAAAGTCTGACAAGTTGAGAATCTGAAAGAAATAGCCACAAATAGCCTCTCTAGGGTCGATAAACCCTTTTAATTTCTGTAACAACATAGCATTTTCTCTGACAGTCCCACACCGCCACTACACTTGTGCCCCTCTACAAGTGACAGTGTCACAGCAAAATTGTTTTTCCATTTTATATCCATCCAACAATTTTTGTTTCTGCTGTGTAATGAGCCTCACAGCTTTTTCCCATCAACTGGATCTCCTATATGTTCTTTAGGCAGTGTCTTTCCTTTAGCTTCTAGCACACTGTTATGTGTCAGTCATGCTCCCAATTTCCAGGCTCATTGGCCCACAGCAGGTAATTTGGATTGACTCAACTCTGACACTTCAGAGACATGGGTCTTCTGTAGACTCACCACACTTAGATCATTTTAGTATTAAAGGTTAGTGCTGATGTGAATACTACCGCCTCAGGCTTTTCATACGAAGAGAAATATGAAAAAAGTTAATTAATAGTAATTATGCATATACCAATATGTATTAATGTGATGTCTGCAGAAGTGACGATGATTTTATTGATTCCAATTTAAAGTAATGGCAGTTATCTCATTGTTAACAAAGTAAAAGGAAAGCATTTCTCAGAAATCACCCCAGTCTAAGATGCTGACCTCAAACTGAACAAATCCCCTTGGGCTTCTATTTCTTCAAAGGCTGCTACTTTTTAAAATGTAATGAGGTATTTATCCTTTCAGTGCTGATTGGTGTTTTATTTCCTTGAGTTATGTTGCACTTGATTTTTAAAGAGCCTCTTGTTGAAAGTCTATGCTCATTGGGTTTTAACCTTCATTCTATGTTGTCAGGCTTAGAAGGCAGACATCAAAGAAACGGCTTTGTTTTTAATTTCCATTACATTAGCCACTGTGTTGATTGGCTCTCTTAAACCAGCAAATACAACCATGGCTTCAAATGCCATTAACTGTTTTCATGTTCAGCTCAACTAAGTGTGCATGTATAGTAAATAGAGTTGGTATGTAAAATGATTACAGTGTCACGCAGGAATTCTGTGTTTATATGGTTTTAAATTGTTTTTTCACTTCAAGATGAAGCAAAGTGAGCAAAAATGTTGCTTTGGATGTTTTAAGTCCAAGGCAAGGTTAAGCCTTGGGATAGGCTCTTTTACAAAGAGATGAAGCCAAGTCAAAGTTGAGGATTTGCTTGGAAACAGGAATAGCTACAACGTTAGCTAGAGAGACTGGTCTACTCTAGAATGTGAGGGATTATAAGATAAAGATTAGACTGTAATGATCCCCAGGTCTGTGTAGTGTGAGCTTCAGCACATGGAACATTAAACTTGTCTGTCATCAAAAACAGTACAGGGTTTAATAGGCGTCACTAGTGAATTCTAGCCCACATGCCTGTTCATGCCTCCTCATTTTCTTTTGCACTCTGATATGCAGATAAAATGCTGTAAGTGCTGCAAAGCACTCTCTTGACCTTGATAAGGCAACTAGCCATGATGAGGGGGAAGGGGGATGAGGCATTATCAGTCTTGTGAAAACAATCACACCAAGATCATAGCAAGGATAAACAGGGTGTGCAACTGACCTTTCCATGGCAGAAAAAAGAATGTGAACATATGAACAGACAAGGTTGCTCGCAGGAACATTCGTATCTCTTCTTGCACCACCTCTGGAAGACAACCAACTTTAACCTAAAGTTGTAGCACTATCTCAAATACACCTTGACAGGTTGCTCAAGCCTGGGTGACATGCCATGGGTCTGTGACACCACATGCTAGGAAACTGACCACAGTTATATACCAGTACAATGGTAGCCATATAGCCTATAGTGCTGCTTTGAACAATAGCATATTGAGCTAATATTGTTTAACAGCGTGCCTGTTAGTTTGTCCCATGTGACCACAATGCAGGCATTATAGTATTGAACTGAATATGGGAATTCTGCTTAAAGGTCAAACAATCCACCTCCACTTATGCAAACATTATCTATTCACAGTGTCAGAGGTCAGTTTTCAGAGGTTTATGTTCAGATTCAAGCCCACGTAAAATACTATAAGTGAGCATAGATCACGTCCTCAAATGTCTGTTGAAGTTGATGTACCATGATGCAGTTGCTCTAAATGGTCCAGGACTAATATCTAATTACAAGTAGACTGGTGTAGTGTCAATATGTAGACTCTATCCAGCTACATGCTTGACTTCATGAATGAAGATGAAAGATGTCCTTAAAGGTCTATGCAGATAGTGCTCCTAACAGTGACTGTCCCAAGGTTGACACAGGTCCAATTGCAGTCTGGTAAACCATCACTTCATAAACATATGATAAACTGCCAAAATCACATCAAAGACTTGCAAGGACACATTTTCAGACACCATCAAAGTCACATAGTTAGTCA
>JAUBNQ010000002.1:6928275-6960848 GCA_032353495.1 Ctenopoma kingsleyae | reverse complement strand
GGCGACGCGAACAAAGAGGGAAAAAACGACTCTAAATGCATATTTAATTAAGCATGGATCACAATCCGATTATCTTGTTTTGGCAGAACACACACCATTAAACGTTTCCCACCCTGTAACCTTCACACGCGTGTACGCACGCACAACAAATATTTAAACTTCGCGGACTTTAGAATTATCTCATTTTTATTATATACATCTTATACCAGCTAGATCTGATGGCGTCTTTTGTTGATTTATGTGCATAACTACACGCCACATTTTGATTTATCTAATATAATAGCATATTGACAATACGAGGCAGGATTTATGGTCAACACGGAAGTTTAAAAATCCGGATTTTCAGCCTCTATTGCGCGCAGTAGCGATGCCATTCTCCTGTGGGTGATAATGTGTGCCATTATGGCACCCAAACAACACGTCTGAGCTTTTCAAAAGAAATACCACTCCAAATAGTTTCTTCTTTGTTAACCCTCCACTCATTCCTCCTTTAGTATTCTGACAAGATTTTAGCCCTTGAGGCTTGTCAGCCATGTTTTTCTCAATCGATACTTGCGTCCTCAGAATTTGCCTGTGGTTCGCACACGCACACGCACGCACACGCACACACTACAGTGAGGTCGCACACTTCCAGGAGATACCCTCAGATTAGCGTGCCTTCCTGTCTCTCTAGCAGATGCGTGACATTGCCTCAGTGACAGACATTTGATTACTTCTTTCACAAACTGATTGTTGCATTTCCACTTTGTAACCTGCCTAGAATAAAAAAAAACAAAAAAACAACTGCTCTTCCTCCCAATCTGCCCACAGGATTGCATGCAATTCCACACGTCTAATGCAGCTAGCAGTATAAAAGAAATGATGTGGAGAAAGACATGAATATACTGCATATATATACACACACATATATAATGACTGAGAGGGTTAATGTAATGTGGTTGTATGTGCAGGGTTATGTGCAACAGAACTCATGCAGATTCATAGACATTCAGTGTTTGCTGCCATCAAATGTTGAGCACTGTCACTAAAAGGAAATTTACTCCTGCCTGTCAAGAGTATTGCTCAGATATCCCTACACGTTTATATTATTCACACTCTTTATGAAAGTGGGAGTTGACTTTATAGGGTGTATTATTTTACAGAGATGACTTTAAGAATGTAATAAGAGCTTTTTATATTAATATTTGGAAACCGGGACAGTCCCCAGCCAACACCCCAACCATCACCCACCTCCCTCTTAGCCATTTAGGCCGGGGAGCCAGGCAGAGCTGTGTAATGAAATGTAAACACACCCAAGAATCCCTCATTAATGAGATGCTCCTCTGCTCAGAAGGGAATGTGATGTGAATATGAGGGTCAGACTGCTGCTGAACATTTCCCGAGATGTTGCTAGTGGATCAAACATGGAGCCTGTGGCAGCAGGGAGTGATGGGTGGGGGGTGGGGGGGCACATTAATGTCTTAGTCACGGCAGGCACCCAGTGCAGAGACAGCAGCATACATACTGTAGCCCACATGAAATTGCTGAAGAACAATATGTCTTCTTTGGACTCAAATAACTAATATGCAGCATTTGATAGTTTTTTATTCATTTCATTGGTTTCAAACTCAATTTAAATATTAGGCAAATTATGGAAACTGATTATGACAAAATATTTTTTTACAATGGAGAAACTTTAAATAGTGAAAAAGATTGATTGTCGCAATTTGGTTGTGCAGTTAACTACTTCAAATTGATTAATTCATCAATATTGCTGCCAATATTCAGGTTTTACAGGATCCAGGCACCGTCAGCACTACAGGATATCTTTAGATTTTCTGTCCATCCAGTCACCCCACTCAGTCTCCCATGCGATTGACATTTTTTCTCCATCATGTCACGCATATTGCTGCAGTCCTTGGGTACTATGGTGGGCTGTGGTACAAGCGTGTCATAAAGATTCACAGCGGAGGGAGACAGCAAAAATGAATATGACACCTCTTCCTGCTGTGTGTCACTCATTCTAAAAGAGTATTTGGATGTGGAGGCTATGGAGATGTGTTGGTGAGGATAAAAAGAAGGGCTCCAGGGCTTGTTTATAATGAGTCAGAAGTGAAAAGCAGCCTATTCCTGAGTTTCTATTTAGTATGCCTGCATGGAGGAATGTGTACATATATGTGTGTATCTGTAGCTGGGTGCCCATTCTGGCAATTGTGTAGGACTTCTTGAGTGAGTGACAGGTCACCTCTGAAAGTGTGTGTGAGTGTGGGAACGTGCCCGGGGCTCTTGGGGTCCACAAGTGTGAAGAGCAGCGGGTGAATGGGCCCTTGTGCAGGGGGATGAATGGAGCTCCGGAAGAGGGTGATACTCATCAGCTGGCTCTTATGACTAGCCACTTCCTTCAGAAGCACACACATAAAAGCGCACATGAACACATGCTCGCACACGCTCGCTGGCACCTGCCTAAAGAGCAGGAGAATAGGGATGAGAGTTTCGGGGGCAGGGTCGGATGAACTAGGGCAAAGGTGAAAGAAAAAGAGGAGACAGATGGAAGACATCATAGAAAGTATGAATGGTTGTTGGTGAAGTGATTCATTTTCTTTCCTGCCTACAGGAGCATCAGGGTTGTAATGACTGTCACCATAATGTGCTTTTTTTTAAATCCTTTTTCTTATTTTCTCAAACAAAAAGTCAATTCAATATATGTGCACATTTTGAGTTGATCTGTCTCATTTTGCTTGTATCCACTGGTTAAAAATAACTGTCAGGGATGCTGTGTGTACATTCAGAATATTAGTCACTGTTCCCCTCAGTTAGATATCAGATTACCATAATTTGCTATTGACTTGGTTTATAATAAGGACGTCACTGAACGCTAGCTTCATGTCAAACCCTTTGCAGGCTATTATCTACTTTTCTCCTTGATACGCTGTGCGTGTGGTGAGATTTAGGCTAAGCTTTCCCTGTTTTCTATTTGTGGAATATTGCACCTAGAAACCAAATGTAACATTTCAGAGAGTGAAATTAGAAATGACATGTATATTTGGCTTTACAAGTCACCAACACACATTTGATTTTGTGTCCAGTTCATTCATCCTGATAATGAGCCTTTTATTTAGACTAATTAGTGTTCATGGAAAAGACGACTTGTGTTGTCACTGTGATGTAGGCAGCAGTATATCCCCAGGTCTCTGGCAGCCATGATCAATGAACTGAACGCTGTATGGAGGGCTGCCTAGCCAATCAATATGGCACAGATGAAGGGGGGTGTGAGGGAATGATTCCTTCTGGGCAAGCCTAGAGGACAGATATGAATTACTCTCAAGAACTCAAGCCCGGGGGGGGGGGTATTAACACAATCCCCAGCGGGATTGCTTGTCAATAATGTGTCTAAACCTTATAGCTAGCTAACTATTCTGCCAAGGTATTGGATGTGTTTGTTAAGTTAATGATAAAATTGGAAGGTGTTGGACATTCAGATATGCCCTCAGAGCACAAACAGGAGAAAATAATGAGCAGAGCAATGCTGGTATTCTCACAATGTAATGTTGTATAAATTGACAGCAACCAATGGAGTTAACAATTTGAAAAAGAAACATCTGGGCAGAAAACTGGTTGCAGTTGAGATCAGTGCAGAGGCTCTGAGTCCCAGGTTGAAGGGTGTGAATTCTTTACCAGCACTGACTTCAGTGAAAGATAATTGAGAGGCAGAGAGAATTTTTTACAGAGTGATGCAAGAAAATGATCATTTTCAAGGTTGTGTCTACTGTTCCCACTGATTCTGTATCCACCAAGTTTATAGCTGAGGTTTGGAAACGCTGCAGCACTGTGGTCAATCAAAGCTATTTAAAAGAGAAAATAAAAGAAAATGGTAAAATGATTATCCAAATTGACTTACTAATTGAAATACTATAACAAATAATGATTGTTTTTGTATGTTTATTTTCAGTTATATCTCTAAATCAAATTTTTCTCTTATTTGGCTTATGACCCAAACCAAGAAATGTCAACTTGTGACCTATCATCACTGTTTCCATATGTCTGTGGGCTAAGATCATGTCAGTCAACAAAGGAAATTTCTCCCTGGTTTTACATTCAAAACAATAAAAATGATCCCCAAATAGTAACAAACAAAAATTATACATGTATGAAAAAGCTGTTATATTTTTTTTTATGACTCTCTACTGAAACATTTTACCTGACTCAAATGTTTTTCATCAATGAGGTATTGTGATCTGACTACTAGATAGAAGTGTGTGCAAACATGAGAGACAAATTCTGTGGTCACACATGCACACACGTAAAGCTAACAAGAGACGGAGCCTGAGCAGATGCATTTAATGTATTATTCAATGTTGCACATCCAAAGCTATCACTCCATGGAGTTATAAGAATAAATATGTAATAATAACTCAGCAGAAATAAAAGCAGTAAGCACTGAGTCTGTCAAGCACTGTAATGCTTAAAACACTCTCTATAGGACCTACATTTGCCTTGAGACATTTGTATCCGTATTTCTGTGTATGCACCACTTATGCTCCACTCTTTACCCCCTACGGTAGCAAACAACACCCCAGAAAGGAAAGTCTCAGCTGGGGTGTAAGTGTTAAGAGGAAGAGAGCTGGGGGGTGGAGGTTAACCTGCACTATCAGACACGGTAGCTGGTGTCAATGAGCCCCTGGGGTGTTGTATCTTATTGTGTAACTTCTGTGTCAGCAATTGAGGTACAGCTGTGGTGACTGACTCATATAGCGCATGCATGTTCAGAGGGATTACCAAATATTCAATGTGAAACTAGAAGAAGGCAGACGGACTGCAGCTCGCCGCTCCCTCATGACTGTCGGGGATGTGACAGTTATTTGTCGAGGAGAAAACACTGAGAATGCAGGACAAAAAAGAAAATAAACTGACTGTACTGTAGTTCTCTTGGTCTAGAGTTTGGCAGGTGCTGGTTTGATGAATGAGAGAAGTCTTGTTTTTTTTTTTTTTGCTCAAGAGCGCCAGGGATAGAGAATGGCCCATAGCAATCAATGTAGATCAGCCAAAACTGCTCCCCACGCAGTGGAGTGATAGAGTGTGGAGCAGAAGGGGGAAAGAGACTGTTTCGGTGCCTTGTGCTCCTTTGCAAAAGAAAGGCAAAGTGAATGTGCACATGAAGGTATATAACCATTTTCAAAGACGGCATGAAAGTATCATGAATGCGTATTCTGTGCCTTGATGTTTGGGGATTCAGCTGAGAAGAAAAGATACCTAAGTAGTAGTCTTTATCATACGTAAGGTTTTTGAGCAATAAACAGACACCTACGTCCACTTTGTTTGTATGCTCATCTTTTTAGTCTCCTCCACATCACTCTCTGCATTCATACAAGCACACCAAGTATTTAAAGCAAATCTGTCGTCTCTGGAGGTAATGGCAGCCGGGACACGAAGGCCTGAGCTGAGACGTGTGGGGTTGGCAATTAGAAAACAATGTGTTTAGGGATGAGGACCAGGATTTGTGCTGCGGCGTGCAGAGACAGGCGCTGGATGATGGCAGCTGTCATGTTTCTGCAGAAAAGACAGAAGCAGAGTCTCTCTTTTGTCATACAGTACATCTCAGGAGCTTCTGTGTACTTTAATGAGGAACAAAGCTTACAAGCATATTAAACAGTGTGACATAGTGCAACTGCTCATACAGTGACAGCGCAAGATTACTGTTGTCATGCATGCAGACGTGCAGAGGCTCTAAATGAATGCCTTGCCATGACACCAGACCTGCAACAGTTGAGAGTTGGAGAAGCAAATAAGATGCAACAATGAGGAAGCAAACAAACACTTAAGTACATTAGGCATTGTAGGTTGACAAGAAGAAGATACGCACCATGAGAGTAATGAAATATGTGTACCACCATTACAATAACTGTGTTTTTTATTAACTTTTGGGACTAATGTTAGAAATGGAAATTTTGCTAGTTAAAATGCCAGTTTTCTTTTTTCTTTTTTTAACAAGCTAGCAAGGCAACGTGTGTAGCCTAATAGGTCAATTCTGTCTGGTGATTATTTATATAGGAAATTTCTCAATTTAATTTTCCACATACTTGTTAATCTCACAGTAGGACTCTATTGTGGCTCTAGACTAGATGTTGGTGGAAATGCTTAAGTTATCTATTAAGAAAGATTGCTTCATAAATAGAAGAATGGTCAGCTTCTAAATGGACAATCCTTGGATGTTTGATGGTTTAACAAAACAAGGTATGCAAGGACATCAAATATCAAAACAATCAATAGATTATTATCAGTAATAATAAGTTTTAGTAGCTTTAGTTAGTTGTAAGAAACTTACCGCAAGAAGGTCCACAAAGGTCTTTTAACGCTGCAATATGAAACATAACCCTAACACTAGCATGACACTCATCAGTCTCCACCCAGCCCTACCTCTCCATACTCAACTATGTTCTTCTACCACCTGCTCTGCTCCACCATGCTCTGCATAGTCCCTCAGGTATTAGTGGTTACCAATTACAATAAATAAGAAGCTACAGTATTTGCTAAACAAGCAGAAATCATATCATAATCATAATCATATCCTAGCAGCATGGCCAGAGTTTTGTTCAAGACACCTCTACACTATCACCGTATGAGTCAGCATGCAGGTTGCGTGTTTACCTCTTTGTGTGCTGCATGTCCACCTCCATCACTTCCTCTGTCAGGAAAATGAAAGCGTGTGAGCAGGACCATCCCTCTGCACCTGTCGACACTGATACGCAGATGGGGAGATAATTGGGAAGGGATGATTGTTAAGGAGATAATTGGAGTTTCCATACCCCCTGACAGGAGCTGGTCTGGGCTGAGTTTCTGACCCGGTGCCCAGGTAAGCATTTATTCAGCAGGTGGCTGGGCTCCGCAGCAAACCAGATTGGAAACGTGGCGAGAAACAGCAAGGAGGAGAGACAATGGCCTAGCGTGAGAGGGTTAGAGAATGAGACACAGGAAGAGAGAGAGAGAGATGTTCAGAGCCAAGGGGAGTGTTCTCACACCCTCGATTACCCATTTAATGAGCCAATGTCACGCCATTGTTTTATTACTTAGAGGAAATAGAAGAAATCTAGATTTCACTGTGTGGTCCCTGTGTTTCCCACTGCTAGGCTGGCATCTGTCCTCTTTGTGCGCAGCGGTCTGCCTATCATCTCCTCTCGCATACACTAATGCTTCTGTTTCTTCATCTCTCCAACAACCAGCTTTGCCTTCTGTCCATCTAAATTTTCAAGACACACTGTTTTTTTGGGGTTTTTTTGCTTTATTAACCCTCCATTACCCATGTTTCAATCTCTCATGAGTATCCAATGCTCCCCGACATTAATCTAAGAACTGTTTAGCTGGTCAGCTGCTCTGATCACTGCTATTCCCAGCGGTGGAAACTTAAGAGTTCAGTGTCTTCCTTTCTACCTTTTTGCTCTCTTTTCTTCATTTTATCTGCTTTCACCTCACCTGTTACGTTTTTCTCTTGTCCTTTCCTCTCTTTTATCTTCTATTGTCTTTTCTTACCACACACACTGGTAGCAGCAGTGACATAAACTTGGTTTTATTGCTGTTGCACAGGCACTAAATCTCCCCTGAGCTTGAGGAGCTACAGCTGGTTATACCGAGGAACAGCGAGGGCACCTCTCTGGAGCGCAACAATCTATGGGGTACACAGATACTCTAGAGATGGGACAGCAATGATGCAAAGCCCATCCTTCTTCTAAAAACATCTAAAACCTGTTTTGCATTTTTACACTTTATACATGGATGAAATGCAGTACGCTGACTCATTATCAGTGGACATTTGTTGACATAATTTTCTCCAGACTACATTTAAAGTCATTTGCAGAAAATGAAAACTGCTCTCACAGTAAAACCACTTCCACTCAGTCATGTCTGCATACATTCATGGACATTCATGTTGGTGCTGTGTTTCTGTCCCCCGGGTCTCTGTCCTTTGCACAGAAGGAGATTGATTGCATTGTGTGAGTCATGCTGTGTTGGAGGACTCACAGAGTAGGCCTCCCCCACCCATCACCTGAGAGATTCTTCACAAGCACAAGCTGTGTGTGAGACACAAGCTTGTCAAAGCCAGTGAGACATATTTTACATTATTTTTTATTTAGAGGGGTGTTGAAGAAGGTGGGTCTTTGATTGGTACATGAGATGTGTGCGGCCTTAGCAGGATCTGAACGCATGCACATCCTAGCATGTGTGGATCGAGTATCGATTTCTTTTGCTCGGACTCTCATTAACATAGCTGATTAGCTCTCTAGAAGATGGATGGGACCGATGGGACCAAAGGGACCGCAACATGCTCTCTGTTTTTATTAGACACATCATCTGACAGTTATTAGCCATGGGTGGCTAAGTGGTGGATGATTGTGTGCGTCTTCCCGTGTCTAGTGTCAGATGTGCTCATATTCTCTCAAAGTGCTCTGTGGTTGATTGAGTGACCCTTCACCCTTGTGGAGGTGGTGTATATTATTGTCTTATGTGGCAACAACCTCTCTGCTTCCATCACCCCTCTCACCTTTCAGCAGGGTACCTTAAACTAAATATAGCAATGATGCGGCAGAATATCATGCCAATACGAGTCTGAACTAAGGTAAATGAACTGGATTCTTGTCCAGATGAAAACTTGTTTTCACTGTTACACTATTTTTATACATTATTTTGGGGGCAGGTTATAGCTTATAGCTTTATTAAAGAGACAGAAGTAGAAGTATGACAGGAAATGAAGGCAGAGAGTGATGGAGAATGACATGCAACAAAGGTCCGTGACCAGAGTTGATCCAAGGATGTTCCAGTTCATTACCTGTGCCTTAACCCTTAAGCCCATACTATATACAGTAGTTTCTTTACCAGCCGGATTTAGGTCAATTTCCAAGCAACAATGGTAAGGGTCAAAGACATGTTAATTAGCATCATTATCATCTGAGGATCCATTTACATTTTTTTTTTTTAGATATTTTAGTCTGGACCAAACTTGTGTACTGACAGGTGAGTCTTTCTCTGCAGCCATGCTACCAGCATGGTTTAAAATGTTAAATATTGTCTGGTCACACATCAAATGTGAGGATTTGCTGTTTTCCACTTACATATATCATGATCATTTAAATGTCTCTAGGTGTGACTTTTGAAATAATTTCTGTGCGCTGTGGGATATAGTGACAGGCTTTCTCAATCAATTTTTTTATACCATCATCTAACAGATTTCTTTGGAGTTTTTAAAGTAAAAATGTATATAGTTAATCATAAGATGAACATCTTTATCAGAGGTCCTGTTTTGTGGAGCCAGTTGACATGTGAATCCACAGTAGTGAGGTTCTATTAAAAAAGACCTTTTATGGATGACTGCACAAGAACCCTCCAATCAGTGCATTCCCTCCAGCTGAACCCAGCTTCCTTCTCCTGTGAAATTCGCTCTGCGCTGCTGGCCTTAATGTTACACAGGATAGTAGCGTGCAAGTCCCAGGGGGGGAAATAGTAGAAACCTTGTGTTCCACGTAATGTATGTATATTTCATTTTAATTATGTGGTCAAATTAAACCAGTACTGTCAGGAATACGTGTGTTCTCTCACTTAAAAGACCTTCCTTAGCTACGTAGTTATTCTTGAAAAACTGGTTGTGTGAGCCCTTAACACTCATTTGAATTATTTTTATTTGTTTAATAAATACATTTTTTATTATTTTCTATTTATTTAAATTTTTTAACATCCAAGCCATTATGTTTTTACAGGTTCATTACATTATTAATGTGGTCTCCAGACATTACATTAAAGAGTGAAGCAGTAATGTGTCAGAAATATGATTTTGGACGAGGCTTTAAACATGTATGGTCAGTAAAGGATCCAGTGTTGCTTACTACCCCCTCACAGCCCTCTGATAATCCACAACTTCAGATGCAAGAACAACTGTCACAAACATGCCCTCTTAGTACAGCAGGCACAGACACGTCTGTCTTTTGATATTTGTCTCATGCTAAGTACAGGAACAGCTGCAGGGCACAGGAAACAGAGAACAGGGAAGACAGTAGCTGCATGAGTTGTTTCTGACAGCTCCTCCTGTTGTGCTAGCATGAGTCCCTTTGGGATTTTTTCCCTCTTGTTTTGGGGCTAAAAAACTCTTTGGCCACACTGAAGGCAAAACTAATTATTCATTCATAGGAAACAAGTAAAAGAACAGCTATAAGTTTAAAGCCAGAAGACAGTTCCAGTGGGTATATATGCGTATGCTGAAGGATTTTGTTGACTTTTGGAAATTGTGGTTTGTTTTGAGTGAAAGTAAGAAGTGTTGCAGTGGAAGTGTGCTTCACATTATTTAATAATTTATCTAAGGATTTTGCAAAGCCAAATAAGTTTTGCAAATTCCCTAATTCCTTGAGGAGAAACCTAATTATGACAAAACGTTCAAACACTCGCAATTCCCACTCCTTCATCCAAAAGTCCTTGAGCAGCTCTAAACTACTGTAATCCTTGCCAGAGAAACAGACTGTTGCCCCGGCAACGTCGCTCCTGCCGCCATGGCAGCTGTAACTGTGGTGAAGAGACACAGAGTGCCAGGGTGGACAGGTGTTGCTGGGGTCTTTAAGATCACTGTAGGTCTATCAGCTCCGCCACCAATGCAGTTACACATGTGGAGCCGTGCTAACAAGCAGTTCTCGCGCAAACACACTCAATATGCTGCTTCTCTATACTGATATCTGAAGTGAGACTGCTGTGTTACACTAATGTTCTGTGTCATGCTCATGTCGATCACATGGTTCTCTTGCCAGATCGAAGCGGGAGGTCTGTGCCACATGGCTACATGTCTTTTTTCTTTTCTTTTTTGTCAGATACTGTAGGTATGAGAAATGATTCATAATCAGTGAAACATGGTAACCTGCTGTAGAGCAGAGTAATGGGACACTGCACAAAAAGTCAAACAAGCTCCCATTACCTTTTATCTGGGCAGAACATGGAGGCCAATGCTGAAATTGGTCCTAGAAAATTGTAAGGGGAAATGTAATGTGTGCTGGTGGAAAGCAATAGGCGAGAGAGTGTCCATTTGCTAG
Source organism: Ctenopoma kingsleyae (assembly GCA_032353495.1). Lineage (NCBI taxonomy): Eukaryota > Metazoa > Chordata > Actinopteri > Anabantiformes > Anabantidae > Ctenopoma > Ctenopoma kingsleyae. The sequence goes on along the minus strand of JAUBNQ010000002.1, from coordinate 6,949,812 downwards.
CAAGAGCGTGTGCAGACCATGAAGGAAAGATAGTTCTGTTATTGAGTCAGTGTGGCGAGGTGCAAAATGTCTATTTCAGGGCTTGCTTTAAGTAGGGTGAGTCACCAGGCTTTTGGAGCACTAGAAGCTGCATGTGTGCATGTGTCCATGTGCGCATGCACATGTATTTTTCTGATACCTCTACATTTCTCCCTCTCTTGCTTTCGCGTTCTCCATATACGCATCTCCGTCACACACACGCAAATGCACACACGTGCCTGCCCGGAGGGTGCAGGTCTGTGACAGCTTAGGCATTTTGGGTATGGGCCATCCTCTCTCTGTCTTTCCCTCAGCTCCTAGCAGTGAGCTGGCCCTTGTGCAGGGACAGACAGTGACTTCAATCTGTTTGGTAAATACTGAGATAAGTAAGGCCCACCCATCACCACGGCAGAAAATAGCCTAGGCTAGACCTGTGAGAGCAAAGATAGCCAGCCATACTGAAAACATAGAGCGGATATACCTTCCAGAGAGAAGACGTGAACATAAATTAGCTATTTTAAGATATTAGAGGGTGTGAAGGAAGTCAAAGTGACAGACAATGAGAAAAAGAAAAGTAGGAAGACTGGGGTAGAAAACAAATGAGAGATTGAAACTGCCTCCTGCTGCCAGTAAAATGTCAATGGAGCCCTGGGGATGCATTGATTAACCTCTCTACTCCTCATCTGCCTTCACCACCTCCACCTCTTACTGAAGGCAAACACACACACAATTGGACCAACTGGCCAGATTTGCATGAGCATTCTACACAGTAGCTGTATAAGCAAAAGTATTAAAGCTGTTTTCGGATGAAAATACAAAAGCACCGTGTGATGACCAGTGAATGATTTTTGGGTCTTTTTTATATGCCAGCTTTAAAACCACAGAGAGCTCCTTTTTTTAACAAACTTAGACTGTACATGTCTTGTGCAGTGTGTGAATCATATTATGTAGTTAAGCACCTGAGGCTTAACATTTTCAGCGCTGAAAATCCTACAGTTTTTGTTACTGTACATTTTAATTTTACTTTCTTTGCAGTGAATCAGGGTAAGTCTCAAGTCTTCTTGATGGAAGGCTGTAAGCAATGTATGGAACACTTTCATGTGCAAAATAGCTTCACTATAATTTTTATAGGGAGTTTCCCCATGTTTAAAGTAATTATTCCTTAATCTGAAAACTAGAACATTTCAGAGACAACTTTTAATCTCCCCTCTTGTTTTCTCTTTTCTCTTATTGCAGTTTGCTCCCAGTTCTCCAAAGGTGTGTATGCCATTATTGGCCTCTATGACAGGAAGACGGTCAACATGCTCATGTCTTTTTGTGGAGCGCTGCACGTCTGCTTCGTCACACCGTCCTTTCCCATTGAGACGGCTAACCAGTTTGTGATTCAGCTGAGGCCTGAGCTCCAGGATGCTCTGGTGGGAGTGATCGATCACTACAGCTGGACCAAGTTCGTCTACATGTACAGTTCTGACTCAGGTACAGAGACTTTATTTATTTAATATTTGTTATTATTTATTATCATTTATTTATTCATTCCTTCATCCATAAATATCCTCATTCATCTTTTAGCACCAAAGTATTTCTGAAATAGAAGTAAAATTTGTACGTGCACGTGAAGTAGTCAGAAATAGAACCAGTTGTTGAACCAACCACCGCAGGTCATCTTCACATTGCCATGGCAATAGGAGTGAGGTCAGTGGTACCTATTGTGCAGTAATGAGCCCTCGTCAGAAAATCTGCACAGACAGAAAAGAAACATTGACCTGCATCCACTAGCAGATCAATCTCATAGTGCAACAAAAGCTTTTCACTAATCAGTCATCCATAGTAACCTGTGTCCATTTGCCTGCAGGATGCCAACAAAAAGAGACAAAAACAGCACAAAAAGTGCTGTAACGTTCAATTTGAATAACTTAATAACACTTCTGCCGAGGCAGACAGAAATACAAGTAGCACACTGTCAGCCTCCTACTTGCTCCACTTCCTCCTCTCTAGCCAGTCAGCTGTACTTTTCCCATAATGCCATGCCATCTGTCCCAGGTGTTGTGAGTTTTGGAGCATGACCATGGTGGGTGTATTGTGTGTGTATGTGTGCCCAACAGCATGAACCTGTTACATATGCATGTGCTTATTAAAGATCCAAATTTGCATGTCTACTGTATAAGGCTGTAATGCCACTTTTTTTTTTAAATCTATTTTTGTTTTTGACCTCTGTGAGAGAAATAATCGGGTTTTGAAAGACAGATGCCATCATGTCAGTGTGCAAAGTGCACTATCAAGAGGTGACAGGAGAGATTTCACAGTGGTCTCTAGCCATATTGATGTATGACAATTGCGTCACACATGTCCATCCGATTTTTTTTTTTAATCTTCTGTGATCTCTTCATTATCCGCAAACATATTGTTGGGTAGTGTGTGTGTGCAGGGTCACCCCTGTGTGATTGAGTGGTGGGATGGAGCCAGTGGAATCCATATCAGTTCTCTGTTGCCTGGATACTATGCTGCAGTCAGCCTTCTTACAGGGTTATTTTAAGCCTTTAAGAAAAATCATATTTAGTTGTGAGGAATTTGTCTGGTATATAAGGACATATATGCTACTTCCAAATATATTTAGCAAAGTAGGAATTTTAAAAACTTGTCTATTGTTTGTATAAATTTCCAATTATTCCATTGTTTTAGTCCATTATCTGCAGTGGACAAGGACGCTATCATCACTTTCCTGCATTTTCTTTTCCTTTTTTCACTTAACATCTGTCTTGCTATCTTCATGTGCTGCATGTCCTAATAAATCGTTTTTATTTTCAAAAGCCAAGAACAGGAAAACAAATTTGATAGCCCATTAAACCTATCATAAACAATATTCAGGAAATGGCTTTCCTAAGTGTTATTCTCTCAACTCTCAATTGCCTGGTGCCCAGGTCTCTGTGTATTGCCTCTGGCCAGAAGACTGCTTATGACAGCCAGATTCCATTACGATATTATTCTCTTCCAGGATGCCTTTGGAGGACCATTTTTACTTTGGCTAGTCCTGTCAGGCTGGCTCTGATTTATAGGGGAGCATCAGGCACATAGCTACATTTAAAGAGGCGAGACAATATTCAGTGCAAACACAGTGACACAAAAATGGGTTAGGGAAGCAGGGGAAGAATGATGAATAGATGGAAAAACTAAAGAGATAAGAATTGTAATAATTCAGCCATGTTGATAACATCATACGAAAGTTGACACCAGGTCTCGGTGTAATGTATAACAGAACAGAATATTCTCAACACTAGGCGTTAATGAGATTCAACCACAAATTTTTGTGCATCTTGACAAGCTGTACGCTCAAGTGCTGGAACATAATGTACATAATGCAAGCACGATTAACAAATACACCAACACGTTAGATTCTAAAAGTAATGAAAGATATTAATTCAGTAAAACTAATAAATGAATAAGGAGCAGACTGAAATGATTAAAAGAAGTGAACTGTAACTTGGGCCACAACCTCCTTTTCACCATGGCGCTGTCCATGGTGCTGAAACCTCTCACTGACACCATGATTCATACTAAAACTGCTGTCCATTCTCCTCAGGACCCACTAGCCTTAATCACAACCATGATTAACTGCCCCCTGTGTTCCCATGCCTGTCATCGGTTTCACAGTTTCTATTAATACTGTCAGCACCAAGGACTGCGATTTTTCACTCATGAGCAACAGTGAATAGAAAGTGATACCACAAAAGGTTCCATACTTCTCCGTGTACGTTTCCAGTGTGTGCATCATTTCCACTGAACATGCCTGCACCTTTGTGATTGTCTAATTAATTTACACATATTGTTTTGTGGTCATATGTGAAGGTGAAACATGATCCATCTTTTTATGTCTTAATGACCTGGTGTCAAAACAGGCAGCATGAATAGCCTGGAGAGCAGCTGGTGTGCAATAATACTGGGCAATCATCTTTCAGAGCTTGTGACTGCATTCCTCATTCTTCTTTTGACAGGCTCTGTGTTGTTGCTCTGGATAAGCCATTTTTACATTTACTCAATATGCCTAAAATGCTTGCATGCACACAAACATTCACGGAGGATATGAACAGCATATCATGTATAGGCCTACGGTGGTTTTAACACTGTTTGCAGGCTTAGTAGAAAAACAAACACAGCTACATCATGTATTAGTTTACATTTCTAAATTTTCTAATTGCTATAATTCATTTGGATAATGGCTGCCAGTCTGCTGCGGGTGAAATTACTTTATTTACTCTGTGGAACAACTGCGGCTGCCAGCTCAAGAGGAATCTGATTGGTCTACTGCCAGCAGCAAAGGAGTACAACAGTGAGTCAGATTGTAAATCAGAGCTCAAGATCAATGTGTTCTCTAATCGCCTTTTATTTCCTGTCTTAGCATGAACCCCTAGCTCACTGGCTGCTCTACCTCATTTTCTATGATGCTCAAGTGTCACAGCAGCATATCAGTGACAGTGCAATTGAGTAATGCCACCTGTAATTGGTGCTCGGAGGACGTAAAACTGGCTGTGTGTGTGTCGTCTGCGATGATGCACTGGCTCATTATTTGTTAGTGTGAAAGTGGTGATAATTTAGCCCCGCACTGTACAAGCTGGAAAAGCACACCTGTACACGTCAGTATGGTTAATAGACTGTCCCACTTGTTACACTTTATCTCTGAAGCTACTGGGAAGATGCTGATGAATACACTTATCAAGAACAGTTTGGTTTCCTCCATGGTTTCTGTTTTGTTCTCAAGTTGTTTTAATTTATCTTTCACCTCATAAAATAACTGCATACAGTATGAGATTAACCCGCACATAATTTAATAATAATAAAATATAAACACTCATGGCTCCACCTCGTTCTCTGAATGGCCACAAATTTAACTCGCAGTTTCCCTTTTCTCCAGTTGAACCAAGCTTTTATTTCATATACATTAGCAGAGATTTTCACCGCTTTCCATTCCTCTGTCCAGGCCTGTCAGTGCTGCAGAAGGTGCTGGACACAGCAGCTGAGAGGAACTGGCTGGTGACTTCTGTTAACGTGGAGACTATGACAGAGGCCTCCTTCTTGAAAGTGTTCCAGGATTTGGACAAGAGGAAGGAGGGACAGATTATCATTGACTGTGAGACTGAGAGGCTCACAGGCATCCTTAAAAAGGTAAAGAACATGTTTGCTTTTTACAGTGATTATTATTACGTTGCACGCTACACTGTGATGAAAGACTGTAACTGCACAACATGATCAAACCACACAGAATGTTCTGCATTAGCTCCAAATGAGTGACATCTTGTTGTATACGTCCTGTTTTAATCAGATGAAAGAAGCACAGGTTGTTGCTCTACTGTGGTATTGATCTTCTGGAGCATCAACGACAGGAAAGATAAAAAACACAGCTTGGCATTTGTAGCAAGCAGTTCGTCCGTGATAAGATCATCACTTACTCATCTTTGTAACGTTGAAGAGAAAAGGATGTTGGCATCACAATCGACTGTTCACTAACCTGCTTTCCCAGAGATTGCTCAATCATAGCTCAGCAACCATAACTAGGTATGGCAGGTCTGTCAAACTTTGTATTTCACTGCATTTTTGAAGAGCTATACTCCACGGGACAGTTTGAAGAGTTATACTCAACATTTTAAAGAATGTGGAAGGAAAAACAAGAACACAACAGCAAAAGTGTATGAAATTGAAATCTGCTGTAATGTAATGCAATTGTTAGCATGTCTAGCTAACTACCTCATTACTATCAGTTTATTGACTATCTACTATTATTACTGTTATTAATTATTTACAGTTTTCTCACTACCCAAAGTATATTTGTTTCCCAGTTAGAAAAAGCACATTATCTTGTTCAAATGAAAATATACAGTTAAAATAAAAGGGCAAGTTATGTTATGGGTTACGATATGTTAGCTTTAGCCTCAGTGTTTTAGCATGATATCACGTCTGAAGCTATGCTAAGCTAAGTAAGTGCACTTACTGTACACAAAGTGAGCCTGAAACATTAAAACACAACCAGAAGTTGCATGTAGTAGCTAATCTCAGCTTTACTAGCTACCTCGCTACTTTTAATACAATCCACCGGCCATTGTGTTTCCACTGGCAAAATCAATACTTGCTGGCTGAAAATGAGAAGCTGCTTTTGTCTACCTCTGTCTGAAATCAAGGACCCATTTTTTTTTAACAATTACTGAGAATGTTGAGCTGCAAAACTGCTTTTGCAAAGATTATAGAGCTTTGTCACAGGTGAAACAAATTTTGATAACAGTGACTCACTCGCTGCTTTGTTAAGCGTCCCAGTAAGACGAGCTAGTGAGGCTCGGAGATTAGCGCGCATAAATGCAAAGAAAAGGTGTTAATGACATTCACAAACGTGTACATGTGTGAATGTGAACTAATTAGAACCAATTTATACAATTAAGCAAATGCATCCCCGTAAATATCCACATATTTGTTATATTTGTATTGTCTTCCCTTTTTCCTGCTTGTGTAACACTGCATTGCATTTTTTTGTTTGTTTCAGTCGTTGCTTATAAGAACAAAATGCAAACACACATGCACTTTAATGATGTTCACATGCAGACAGTCCCCATCTGTACGTGCAGGCTGTGGCTGCCCTGTGTGAATGTTATTGATGAACCGGTGTCGAATGTTAAGGTTATTGCATCGGTTCACACCAGTTTACAGGAGCTGAGCCTGTGAAGTTCCACATTCAGACGACCACCATCAATCACAGACGTCTGCGCACCTCCTCCACACTGCCCCGCCTGTACACACAGACAACACACATACGCAGACGCACACATGCAACACCTTTGCCTCTTTTGCCCTATAAACTCTCTTCTGTGCTCATCTCATTCATCTTGTACAGTACACAGATTCTCTTACGATAATGTCACTGAAAATATCCCGAGGGGGACTTCCTGTATAAGCTGAATGTTATTGTCTCCTCTGAGAACATTTACTGTGACAGAGGAGTGCAGAGAGATGAAAAGTGACCGGTTCTCTTGGGGCTGAACTCTGAATGACTCCTCACATCTGCGCGTATAATTAAAAATCTACTCGCATCCAAAACATTTCCATTTGACAGTCCGCTGTGGCAGTAATGTGTGTGTTTTTCCCCGGGTGTCGGGCGTATCGGTGTCAGCGCTCGTGTGGATCTCTCCTCCTTCCTCTAGTTTTTCCTTGCCTGAGGCTCAACCGCGGGGCCCGCCTTGTGTTGGGGTCACCATTAATAACAAATGCCACCTTCTGTCGTGACCTACAGCAGAACAGCAGACCTACCTCAGAAACACACACACACACACATAGCACACAAATAAATGAGTACACTCCCCAAATTATACACAAGAGGGAATGCTCACAGAGCGCGAGTGAGGTCATGCATAATGCCTGAGCAGAGAAAGTGAAATTAGCTTTTTATTCTGTCTGCTAAAGCTATTAATTGAATGGTGCACGGCTTTAAATTAGCACTGCCCACTTAGCTTTATTCTGTTTGACTGCCCAGTATGCTGTCGTGCTATATATTCACATATTTCTCCTACAGTACAACAGTGTCTTTATTTAGAAATAGGTGAATTAGACTTTCTATATAATGCCACCAGCTAAGCAAATAATTTCTTACATCCACATTTAAATGTCACTCAAAGGGAGTGTCCAATATGCCCCTTTCATTTATACGCTGGCACTACATTACACACCTCTCACCGTAATGTTCACGCCGCCCTGGCCCTCAGTGCTCGGCAGACTTGGGACGCCCACAGATAGAGAATGACAGCGGCGCAGGCAGGAAAGAGATGGAGCGTACAGGAGGCGTGGGAGAGGGGCTAGTCACAGTTCAGCACTGACAGACTTCATTATATGATGATATTGTTAGACAACAATGGAGTTCCGGGGAAATGGAGTATTGTAAGTTATTTAGGTATCAGATCAAAGATCAAATACGAGCTAACAGGGGAATAACACTTCATTTGCTCTCCTACAGTAGAGGAAAGCAAATGAAGAGGAGGGAAGTGTACATAGTAGAGCATTACAGATGAGTGCAATAACCATGACAGATATGTTATATGTTCAATATGATATGTCCAGTTCACTTCTAATGAAGAGTTCAATAATTTTTATTCAGCAGTTTCCTAGTACTTGTATTAAGTAATTTGGCTGTGTGGTCCTTACATCATTTATTTACTTTACTAAGATTGTTTTAGGGCATCATTTGTTATACATCATAATTATCTATGTATAGAATCAGAGGTGAGTACGTGTGCGGTCAGTAGTGCGCTGTTGTTTTTGTCATAGTGGATGTTCTGCCAAAGACAACAAAGTAGAAAGGAACGTGCATACTGTCTGCACAACAAGAGGCAAAAATCATCCTGTCATAGGAATAACTCCAGCATTCATCACTGATGCAGAGGAGAGGAGATTTGAGCTGTACATAGTTCTAACTGGCTCCAGAACTGTCATTTTCCTTGAGCTACTTTGGTGACTTTTATTATATGTAAGTGGTAATCTGTAAATATGTTGGCTTATTACACACAGACTAAAGCTGACATTTGTGAAGTTAGTCATCATTTTAGGATTTAGGATGCTCAATGTTCAGTCCCCTTGCACTGATTTCCTGTCAACCTACTTTCTTCCTGTCCTGCTCAAGGTCAAGTACTGTACTCTCTACCAGGTATACTGCTGAGACGCTGTCAGAACACTCCCCGCGCTCTCACAGAAGCACACACAAACCTTCCGTTTGTTTCACAGACATTTAACTCTGTTTTTCTCCTCTGTGGTTGTCTTCCAGATTGTTGAACAAGGCAAGAACGCTAAGAGCTATCACTACATCCTGGCTAACCTGGTAAGGATTGATTATATCACTGCACCTGTATTCATTTGGGTTTCTTTTTAGATAGTTCTCTATGTGCTTTCTCAGCTCAGTTAAATTTACATAGCTGTTTAATATGACCTTTAATAGGATTCCAAACTTTCAGTACAGTAGTTTATTGCCAATTTAATTACCTAATAATATAGCCCCAAACTATCTGGTCTTACATCTTTTATGTTCCCTCATCCCATATTCCTCTTCAGTACATGACATATTCACTGCACTGCCAATAGCACAGTAATAGACTTACCGTACAGTACAACACAAGTGGGAAACCTGTGACAGCCAGAGACAGAAATCTATGCAGACGCACTGTGACAGAAAAAGGTCAGGCAGCCAATGTCTGCAACTTTATATCCATTAGGTCTCTTTGTCCGCTGCCATTTTCTCAGTGCAAATGGTATGTAGGCCCCTACAGCACTATTCAGACTCTCTAAATACAACCAAATGAAGAGAAAATTGACATCAACAGAAGCTGTAGTAATAACAGCATTAATATGCAGCTGCAGGCTTGAACAATTTCTCACTGCTGGGGTTTTAGATTGCTCAATCTCTCTTGTCTGGCCAGTTTGCCAGATTTAATTTTAAATGATAAGGTGGGGACGGTAATAACAGCTGATACGCAAAGTGGCCACAGTTACTTATAATGGACCTATTAAAAGGTTTGGGGGAAAAAAAGAAGACTTTTTCCACGTCCTTGCACCTTTTTGGATTTTGCTAATTCACTCACTCCTATGTGCGTGCATAGCCGTCCTTGTGTGTATCCGAGACACAGTGTTACAGCACACAAGAGAAAAGAGAAGCTTTTGAGTAAATAGTTGAATGTGGTAAGAATATCTGTCAGAAACACCCCCCTGCATGTCCAGTGTTAGCAAAGGCTAGTTTCTATAGTAACCTCTTCAGCTCACTGCACTGCATTAGCTCATACATGGAGCTGAAAAAAGACAACTCTATGCAGCTGAGAAATATGGACATTTGACAACACACTCAGGTACATTAGTCAGACAATGATGAGAAGATGGGGTAGATGGAAACACTCTCCACCACTACCACCACAAAACAATACAAACTTTGTGCTAGTTTACACCCAGACACTTTTATTTGATTTCATTTGGTTTTTTTCTGTATGCATATGAAGATTAAAGCAAGTTCACAAATGAGATTTGAGACAGACATATGGCCAAGAGAGAGCTGAAGCTTCAAATGACATGAAACAAATAACGCTGGAGCACGGAAGAAAGAAAATGGGAAACAGAAAGGTTGTCACAGAGCTGCCTAGTGAGCAGGAGACAATCTAGTCAGGCTCCTTTTCCTCTCATCAGTCAAAACTTTGCTCTTAAATCTTAGACAAATCTTCTCTTCCTTTCTCTTGCTCTGTCTCAACTCCCACCCATTCCCGCTTATCTGCCTCCTCGTCACCCCACGCTGACAGCCAGCCTGCTGAGAGACTGAAACTGTCTCTCCCACACTCCTGCCTCTGAAAAACAGCCCTCTCCACATAATAGTCAGGGGAAAACTACAAGTAGGAGATGCCATTACAGTAAATCACTTCTTTTTCCATTCTGCTCTGCCTGAGGCATCCCTTGCATTGTTCACTGTAGCCTATAAGTTTTTGATCCTGCCATTGTTAACCGTAGCCTATGAAGACTCAGTCTAGCAGAGATTAGCAGCGGACTGCTCCCGCCATGAAATTACGTTTTCTATTTTCTTTTCACTACTCTTGTCCCTCAGGAATATACTGGGAGTCTGCTCAATGGGATAACCTCTCTAAGTGAAAACGAAGGATTTGTCCATTTCATTATCCAATTAACCCCTGCACTTTTGATGAGGGAATTATAAACAGTATTTAAATAGAACTGTTCAATGGTGCTTGTTTTAATAATTTTAGGAGATAAAATTACCCAATAATTCACAACAAACAAAAGCAAATTTTAAATTAAAGTCTGAAAAACAAACACATCTGGTGTCTGTGTTTTTCTGCCTTCCTATCCTTTTAATAATCTAGTGCACTCATTCACCACCTGGGCACTGGAACCCCATATAGGCAAAGCAAAGATATAAAAGAGCAAAAACATTTCAGTCACATAAAATGATGTGAATTTTCCTGCTATTTTTCAAATGTTTGCTTTTTTATTGTGAAATACTGGCTGCTTTTACGTCTTCAGACCTCTGACAACCCTTCAAATGAAAAAAACCAAAAACAAATGATCTCTTTTTTGAAATTAAGGACTGTTTTGAGACATCTGACGAAAGGTTGTAAGTATTTTTTTTTCAGAGGTCACAGTCCAAAACATGAGACCATCACTCTAGATATTATTAAGATAGAAATGTCATGTAATTGGAGAAGTTTCTTTCAGAAATGCACTGTATTTATAATAATCATCCAATGTGCACACAAACAAAGTCATCATTTTTATAGGTGTCTTCTTGCCTATCCGTGTTTCTTTACCTATCACATCCCTGCCTTTCTTTCTCTCTGTCTCAGGGTTTCCTGGACATTGACCTGACAGACCTGAGGAAAGGCGGAGCGAACATCACCGGCTTCCAGCTAGTCAACAACTCTGAGCCCAGTGTCAGCCGCGTCGTCCAGCAGTGGATGGAGTTCGACAATAAAGACTCCAAAGTGCCCAAGAGCGGACTCAAAGTATTTACCTGTCATTCTCTTGTCTATTCTGTTTTCTTCATTTATTGTCCTTGTTCTGTCTCTAATGCAGCCATGCAAAGAATCGTAACATACATTGTCCTCTGTCAAACTAAAGCAACTAAATCATGATGGATTCCTTTCACAGGAGCTTTGATAACTTTGATTTTGTGTGATGTTGGGGGTTACCACAACCAAGAAGGTCATTTCCCCCGTCAGTTAAATTGCTTGTGACTGTCAGCAGCATGTTGCGAGAGCAGTTAGGCGATCTGGAATTTCTGCTATTAAGGGATCGTGGTTTTTGACCACAACTGTCCAACCAGCTGACATAGAGGTCTGACTTTAAATCTGAACGTTTGTGTTTTTACAGGGTCAAGAAATTAACTGAAAACTGCCATGGTTCTCGTCAACCACTGAAAAGACCATTGTCAGTTGTTTTTAGCATGACCTCTGTTTGATTTGTGTGCTATCTCTTTTCAGTACACAGGCGCTCTCACGTATGACGGGGTGAAAGTCATGTCCACAGCCTTCCAGAATTTAAGAAGACAGAGGATAGACATCTCTCGCAGGGGCAATGCCGGAGAGTGTCTTGCCAACCCACCAGCTCCCTGGGGACAGGGCATTGATATCCAGAGAGCCTTGCAGCAGGTCTGCACACATTCACAGAAACACACTAATACATGCACGTACATACATTCTAGGTGGACCTGCATGGCACACACAATTCTTGAGTGGCACATTGGCTAACAGCTCCTGAGCTGGGGCTGGCTGAACAAATTAGGTCTCATTCTGTCGTGTAAAGTTCACATTAAGTCGTAGGAGAGCTCTGGAGTATCAAATGTGACATCATGGCCAGTAAACAAAACCTGCAGGCAATAACACTCAGCCATGATCATCATGGAATATGACATCAGCAATCGAGATTAGAAATGCAATGTTTGGCGGTGGAAATGGAAATGCTGGTCTGGCTGTGAGACTTCTTGATCTCATGGACACAAAGACAGTCATGCATGCAAAACCACGTAGATCGAGGAATGGGGAGACTTTTCAGAAATGTATTTGCCAACTACAAACACAATTAGAAGTCCAATACAATATTTATGCGTTTGTGTGCAGTCTGAGGCTCCGTGTACAGACTGACTGTACTGAGGCCTCTGCTGGGACAGACTTGAGATTGAAACTGCGTTTGCTCAATTAACTCCACCAAAAGGCCAAAACAAACGCTCTGCACGGTACACTTACATGTACACGGTCTGTCATTTATCCGCACTGTGAACTTTCACGAATGAATAGCATCCAAACACATGCAAGCTGCACTTAACATGCGTCACGTGTAACTGGGACATACAAATACTTGCTGCTAGCACAGACGTATTGAAAATAGCCTGTATGAATATCATGCTTCATGGCAGCTATTATTTACCTGTCTGCCAGGCGTGTCAGACCATGTAAGTTTCTTATGAAGTATCTGTGACTCTATTAAAGGTGCGTATAGATGGATTGACTGGTCACATTCAGTTCAACGAGAAAGGCCGCAGAACTAACTACACTGTTAGCATCATGGAATTGGCCCCATCTGGACCCAAGAAGGTACAGTAAGCCTGTGGAGACTCCAATTTAAGATATTTTTTCTTGCTCAAGAACCCTATTAAAATGTGTGCCTGCCACCCTGTTATGTGAACAACGCAGTGGTTTTTGACAGTATTCAATAAGATCAGGAGAGGTCTTGGTTCCTATTGATAAACTTTCTAAGAATTACACTGAAAATACTCTAAAGAACTAATTTAGGAGTAAAGATTCAGGTACATTTAACAAGCAACTTACCACTACTTACAGCAGCTCTCAAGTCATAGCATGACTACTCGCACAGGCTTTGAGCAGGATTTATCCTACACCTGCATTATTGTTCATTCTTTCAAATTATTGATGTTTATTTTGGATTTTTATTGAATTATGATTTGGTATTGCATTTGTGAGAAATCCTTAATATCGCCAGCAGAAATGGAAACAAAAAAACATACTGAAGCAGAACATAAATTATGCTGCTAATAGACAAAAAACACTGGATCAATCTTCTAATAGGGAGAATTTAGCACCACATTGACAAGTACAGACAGTGATGGTGCAACAAAAGTGACAAACAAAACAGTGTGAGTTTTATGTGTGTTGTTTGCACCCCTGATAGAATAGGAAATGTGGTGAAACACCCTTTAAAATGCTAAAATCAATTAAAAAATAATGACTGCCCTACTCTGAATTGTGCATACATTGTTGATTTAAATATTCAGATATTACAGTATGCTTCTGATAACAAGTCATTCATCATGATCTTGATCATTAAAAAGTGTATTCTCACCTCTGTTTCTGGGACATAAAGAATCTACTCTTAACCAACTTAACAGACCTCTAAAGGGCTCTTAAATTAAAGTATATAAAGTACTGTATGTGACTTTTAAAGTTTTAAAGTTTAAATACAGACCCTGGATTGTGACACATTCTCCTTGTCTTAGGTTGGCTACTGGAATGAAGATGAGAAGTACGTGACTACTGCCAGCTTCATGAGAGGCAGCAATGAGACGTACGGCCTGCAGAACAGAACTTATATAGTCACCACTATCTTGGTGAGTCTGAGTAAAATAGACAGGTTGAGGGATTTGCGAGCTGGGAGAGACCGAGGCTGAACAAGTCAGGGTAACATTTTTTCATTTTCCTTTATGATAGAGTTCCTAAAAGTTCAGGCCCCTGAAAGAATTCAGCAGACATCTGTGATTGTATCTCCCTCCCTTCCTTCCCTTCTCAGCTCTATTCTGTTAACTTCTCTCTGTCTGACTGGTGCCTGCTCAGAATCACAATCACTTTATTTGGCAAGTACAATACAAAATTTTGTCTGGGGGGCACAGGCTTACTGACGTGCAGAGTTCCACTGTATATTTTTACAATGTGTTTAGGAGATAGCACAAGGATGACTCAGTTAAAAGACAAACAATGTATCTGTCAAGTAGTTTTAATATGTAATAAATAACATTGTAGTTTTAAAATACTCAACATTACAAGGACTAGAGGACACTTATTTCTGGAATTTCTTTCTCTCTCTCCTCCCATGCATGTTCGGAATTTATTTCAGACACACAACTGAATGAGTTGTGAATTAGTGCACAACTCAGAGCTGGTGCTGCTGGAGTCTGTGCAGGAGGTTTTGTTTGACAATTGAGCTGAAAAGATTCTATCTGAACAACTCTTGTGGCAGTGAGGTTATCCTGACATTTTTCAAAAGGAAGGAACATGATTGGCAATACCTGGACAAAATACATAAGAGGATAATAAAGCTGGTAGCATATGTCTGCAGGTACAGGATGTCCTCAGTATGTGTTCTGTTAAAAATTTATATCAAAGAATACTTCCTGTCCGAAGATGCCTGGGGCCCACCACTGGTTCTTTTGTACACCTAGTGCATTTTCAAGTTTGAATGTCTTTTATCTCTGGGCATCATCGTCGCCATGTCACATTATTGGAGTGAGAGCATATGTATTGCTATCTAATCTATGAATGAAATGTGTTTTTACAGACAGTGCGTGTGCAACTGATATCTACTGTGAGGGTTAATGGGGTAAAGGATTTCAACTATGTACTTGCCTTAAGAGAAATTCACTGCTTGTCAGATAAAGACTTGGTGGAGGTGATGGAGCTGAGAGACAATATAGATTAACAGGGAAAAGCACTGGCACATAATAATCTATGGAAGCTACTGTTATAGAGACAAGCTTTCAGTCTGGGACTTTGAAGCATCAGCAGCAAACATCTGAACACAGAAATATATAAAAACAAATAGATTCACATCATATTATACAAATCAATAAGACGTACAGGCACCACAGTCGGTAAAAACTACAGTATGATGAACGTCTGTAGGCTACTGTATCTCCCGTTTTAAGGGAAGAAATTGTTTAGGTGTCAATATATTATTGCTAAAATGGCTGTAATCCTGAGTTGTTCAACTAAATAAACCAGCATTAACACTAATACAATTGATTCAGCTAATTAAAAAGAGAGCTATGTGGCTCTGTACCTGATTTAACTGATTTAACTAACAAAGGGCTAGAAATGTGTTACACAATAAGTCTAGCTAATTTTGCCATCTCTAGACGCACCATTGTGCTAGAAAGCGCTGGCAAGTCCTGAAAATGTAACTACACCAAAAGGATGCTTGAAAAGATTGCAGAGCAGCCAAACTATTTTGGAAAAAAAAAGTAAAAAAGTTCTTAACAGTGCTTAAATTTCAAAAGTGGGAAAATGTCTACAGGGCTTCTGCCTGTGCAGACTGCACTGTATTTTTTATTTATCTTTTTTTCTTTAAAATTTATCTTTTTCTTGGTTTGCTCCCATAGACTTTTTAACTGCAGCTCAGGGCATATTAATCTATTGGTCAGGTCATGAGACTTCAGATTAGATTCAGATCCAATGCAGGAGTCTGCAAATGTGTTAATAATAACTAATAAAAATAATAATAGATACTTTATTAACACCCTTGGGGAAAATCCTGTGCACAGGTAGCCCCCTTACAGTGCCAAGGGTTTGGGGTTCAGTGTCTTGCCCATGGACTCTTTGACATGTCAAACCACCAACCCTGTGGTTTGTAGACCACTGCCCCTCCAACTGACCCACAGTCCCCTCCTACATTTGTATCACACTTCATTTTGTTTCGTTGCATACCATACTTTTATGCATATATGATCTCTTATTTAATTGAAGAACCACTAATAGCATGGGACCCACACATTTTGTACAGTGGATGAGTTGGTTAAAAATAATAAATAAAGGATAAAATCCTGAAAGTGATGGGATAAATAGTTAAAATAGCTGAAAACTAACATGCACAGTGCATAAATATCCACCCTTAATATCAATAATGTCAATTAACTTATAGCTTGAAATTAGTTTTGAAATATGACAGGAGTACTGCAGGTCATCTTATATGACTGACAAGGTACATTTGACAAAAACAGGATAGGAGCCACCCATGTAGAGCATTAGGTATACAATGAAAAACTTGTAGTCTGTTGGCATCTAATTAAAACAACATGAAAATCCTCATTTAAACCCAGTGGTTGCAGTCTCCCAAGAGCACAGACCTAAAATAAATCTCTCTGACATAATCTCCTATCAGTGTCCCCTTTTCTAGGAGGATAAATTGGTTTTCTGTCTTGGCACCTAAGAGAAGAGATAAGGTGTGAACAGTTATTTGGCTGCAGGGTAGCAGTATATATTTTTTTTTTTTTTTTTTTTTTGCACCTTATAACTTTTGTGGCCACTGATTTGTTACTTGAGGGAGTGTGTCGTTTTGCCAACGTGAACGTATCACTTCATGCTCCTTAACAATCCCTGTTGTCCTGGCCTGTGCACACAGACCAAGCCTGGGTTAACAGGAGATCTGGGAGGAGTGAAGCAGAACAGTTTTAATGGAGCACTCAGTGTTACCTGCCTTCATGATCATGACTTTACACTAAAACCAGGCCACTATTGGGATTGTAAAGTTTTGTTTTGCGTGACAAAAGTTGGTTATTAATGATGTGGAGCTATGAAAATATGTTATTTTAATAGGCTTCCAGCAAGAAACGCTAACATGCAAAAGCATATAACATCATTTTTAAAACTCCCTAGAGGTCTTTTTAGCTTGGAAATGTATTTATTGTAATAGTGTATGTGTATGAAATATGTTGTTGCACGTCTGTGTGTGTCTTTAATATATTTTCTTTTTGAGTGACAGTGGATCTCTATGGAACAGTTGTAAGTCAATGAGACTGAGACTTGGAGGATATTCTGTATGCCATGCCATGTCTCTTTGTGCACTTGCATGTGTGTGTCTGTGTGTTCCAATGTGAGTGTGACTATTATGTGTGAGGCCACACATGCACACATATGTGTCTCTAAGTCTTTGTCTATGGTTGTGAGTCTATACCCTGTTGATACGCTTCATGCCAGAACTTTCTCTTCATCGTCTCCCTGGGGTGCCATTGCTGTACCACTGAGCCTTGGGTTTCTATGTGTAAGAATGATTACCTTCACCTCAACCATAAAGAGCAGGAGAACCCAGATGACCGTAACACACAGAGGAGGTGGCGGGATTTGCTCAGCTCAGCACAGCCTTAGCTAAAAGCAGGCACACATAACAACTTATGGGAATTGAGGCCCTGTTAGTGCTGTTGGACAGTTCAGACTGACAAAAATTCGGCATGAAATACATTCTTCTAGAAGTAAAGTGAGGCCCCAGGTGTTGTGTCAGCTGTACTTTCTCAGGACACCCAATCAGTGTGATATGTACAAATGTTGGTGTGACATTAAAAGAAGAACAGCGTGGCTTTGGAGCACAGACATCTACTGTACATGGCTCAAACATACACATGCACACACATACACTCCAATTATTTTGCTTCTTCACAGCCCGCTCCATATTATCAACACTTCATTCAATGTGGCAATGCTGTCATAATGATGATACTTAAGCACCTTTTGTGTTTGAATTACATACCATAACTTAAAGGAACAAAGCCAAATAATTCACTGTAATTCCATATAATTACCTTTTCTTTTGAATCTTTCACAGCAACAATTATATTTTGAGCCTGCTAAGTTTTATTCCAAAGCCTCAGCTATGAAAAAAGGCGAAAAGATATGTTATAAAATGCAGTGAAGTACAAAATGCATCCATTACATCCCTTCCTAAATGTTCATACAGTACTACATATTAAAAATGTATTATCAGCCATAATGCTGTCTCTGACTACTTAGTCAGTCACAACAACTTGTGCCAAGAAATGTTTATCGATGTACATTTAGTTTTCACATCAGTGATTTTTTTTTAATTACTGCAAAAATAGTTCATTGTTTTCCCCTATGTGAATATCAACACCTGAAATAAGATTGGTAAGTGTGGAAAAATGTGGTTTTACTCACGTTCCTCTACATCTGACAGGAGTCTCCATACGTGATGCTGAAGAAGAATCATGAACAGCTTGTAGGAAATGATAAGTACGAGGGCTACATTGTCGAGCTAGCTGCAGAGATCGCCAAACATGTGGGCTACCAGTACAAACTGAAGATTGTCTCAGATGGCAAATATGGAGCCAGAGACCCTGAAACCAAGATGTGGAACGGCATGGTGGGAGAACTGGTGTATGGGGTGAGTGGACAGAGTTTTGTGTTGGACTATTCCCTATTAAAAGCTGTCTTGTGTCTTAACAGT
This sequence comes from Ctenopoma kingsleyae, assembly GCA_032353495.1. NCBI lineage: Eukaryota > Metazoa > Chordata > Actinopteri > Anabantiformes > Anabantidae > Ctenopoma > Ctenopoma kingsleyae. Next base: position 6,931,044 of record JAUBNQ010000002.1, on the reverse strand, counting down.
GACAATCAATTCATAGATAACACCTATTGTAACTTCCTTTTAGTTGTTTATTGTTAGTATTTAAAGCTTTGTCACACCCCAGTGATCATATTAAGAAGATAGCCCTAGGGCAGAAGGCGATTCTCAATTGTCTTTGAACCCCAGGGTTGATGGTTCACTTCCCAGTCCCTCTGCTCTAAGAGGCCCTACTAAGCTGAGCTTAAAAATGTTACACAATATAAAATCAACCAAGTTTTAGATATAGTTGTTTTTGCTATTGTCACCGTAATTGTTGCGCTGTACCATACATATACATAAACAATGCAAAACACTTACAGATTCATTTCTTCCTCAGAAAGCAGATGTGGCTGTGGCTCCTCTGACTATCACCCTGGTCCGAGAAGAAGTCATTGACTTCTCCAAGCCCTTCATGTCTCTTGGTATCTCCATCATGATCAAGAAACCAACCAAATCCAAACCTGGTGTGTTCTCATTCCTGGATCCACTGGCTTACGAAATCTGGATGTGCATTGTTTTTGCCTACATTGGCGTCAGCGTCGTTCTCTTCCTTGTCAGTCGGTTCAGCCCGTATGAGTGGCACTCCGAGGACTATGAGGAGGGAGGTGAGCCGCAGACTCCCACTCAAGCTGCAGCCTCTAATGGGGTGCAGCAGGGCCAGACACCAGCACAGCAAAACACCAACCAACAGAGTCCTGAGCAGACAAATGAGTTTGGCATCTTCAACTCCCTTTGGTTTTCACTGGGCGCTTTCATGCAGCAGGGATGTGATATCTCACCACGGTAAGAAACTGAGCCCACAAATTATGATGCACTTCATCCACAGTCCCACACAAAAATAGACTCAGCACCATCTAGTTGCTATATTTCTCTGTATTCCACACCTGCCAATGCTCCAACGTGTTTTTTGCTTTCTCCTTTAACTCGTTTGAGCTCTATTGAGATTTTGTACTTTGGCTCTCACGTGTGATAGTGCTAAAACTTTGATGAAGAACAGCGGAATTTATAACGTGGTCATGTTGCAGTGTTGTATTTTCATTCTTCCGTCTCCAGATACTTCCTGTGGTGGTATCAACATGCCATTAACGTAATGATTAATAAAACTTATTTGTAGCTCTCTCCAAACCTTTAAAAATTCAAAAAAATGTATCTATGCTTACATTCTCCCACGTCCAGACCCTTTCTGTGACAGTATCAACATGCGATCTATTTGTCTGTCTTTGTCCGTGTCTCTGTCTGCCCATTGATCAATCAATTTATCTGTCTCTCTGTGGGCAAAGGTAAATATCAGAGCCTTGAAAGGTTGTTATGAAGGATCCTGGTGTGAGTATTGAGTGTTATGTGTTGGCTCCCCTCGAGTGCTCTCATGAGCTATGGTATGAAACCATTCTCAAAAGGTCACCAATTAAAAATCTCATTAAGTGTCTGAAATTAGAGACACTGAGGTCGACATTCTGAGCTTTCCAGAGGGACTAGCTGGAGGAGATGAGAAGATAATGTCAGAATCACTGTAACTCTGAAACAGTAGAGGCAGGTTAGGTCATATGTAGACACAGGGCTTCTTGTCTCCTGAAAAATTAAGCTACATATACATTATGTAAAGATTCAATGGTGGTGCACATATCAATAATGTATCTATACTGTAGTTGCTGTACTGCGAGCATGGGAAGTCTGATATTATTGTTTCAGTTTAGTTTAAGAAATGAAAAGTTGTTAAAGTCATCATCCCTTTGTAAATACATGTGTACTCAACCATACCATAAAAAACGTGAAACAAATCATTTGACATTGTCTAGTTAGGTGAGAAGATGATAAGTGCTCTCATGTCTGTATGGTAAATATGCAGGTGAGGCCAGAAGACATAGGCTTGGATAAATGCTGCCTAGTTAGGTCCAAAGTAAAGTCACAAGCATCTCAAATGCTTTTATATAGATAATATAGTGTATATCATTTGTAAAAGCATAAAAACAGCAAGTTGCAGTTTTTCTGTTTCTGCTTGGACTCGGTTGCATTCGTCATGACTTAAAACCAGACAAAACTAGTACTCTCTGCTTGGCTCGATACCACTAGGAGAACATTTTTAATTGACTTCTTGCATCAGCTCAGCTGATCAGTGGACACCAACAGGAGACAAGATGTGCTGCAGGGGTCTTATTGTAATTATTTGTTTAGAGGTGTGTTGAGAAATAGCAGCGGTGTTCAGCCAGCCCTCCCCAATTGAGTGTCTGAAGGTTAAAGAGATTATAACAATGTGCAGCACTCTGTTTTTATCTTTGCTTCCATCTTGTGACATTTAAAAAATGTATTTCCTCTTTGCTCTTACCTTACACAAATATGAGAAGAGAGAAAATCTCTGCACCTACAGGCCTACAGGCTGTACGTAGGTGCTCAATACTACATGATGCAGGTACTAGATCCCCACTCCCATGGGCCTTTATCTGACATTTTCCATTCTCTAAAAACTCCATTGGGCTTAAAGCAGACTGAAGCCTATTGTGCGACCATTCTTCTTTTACAAAAAGAAAATGCATCTGGAATAACTATTGATTTCCTTGTACACCTTATCGAGAGAGAGAATGTCACCATGCTTCCCTAAATTGTCCCTGTGGGTTCGATTTGTATGCTCACACACGTTTTCTGTGTGTGTGTGTGGGAATTTGTCTGTTGCTGTAGGTGCGCTGTACCGTACACGGGCTCATGTGTGCTGGTTGTACAGTATTTGGTTTTGTTTAAAAGGACAAAACGGAGCATTTTATCCATTTTAAGGCATAG
>JAUBNQ010000002.1:6910301-6928175 GCA_032353495.1 Ctenopoma kingsleyae | reverse complement strand
CTGACTCTTTTGTATGTTCTCATTTAAAGAGGTTTCAGTCAGAACAGACGCTTACTTTAGGATCATCAGTGGTGGTGGCAGCTGTGAGGGCTCATATTAAACATCCTCCTCTGATCCTGATAATGTCCTTTATATGTCATTGTACGTTTTTCTGTTGAAACACTACAACTGCAAAGTCGGTTTGGTAAAAAAAAAAAAAGACCACAGTGTAGTGATCAGCATGGTGGAGTCTGCTTGGTGTCTTGAAAACCAACACAGTGAATGTTTCACCCCACTGAATACTGCCCTGAAGGAAACATCTTCCCCTTGAAAATTTAGGTGACCTAGTTGCTCTAGTTAGCACAGCTCACATTCACACACCGAGGTGCATGTTGATGTATCTCCTAAAGCGTTACAAGTTCCTCTGCTATTTGAAAGCACACACATTACTGTCTGTGTTTTGTGATATAAAAAAAAAAATACCACCCCTATCCTATATATTCAGTTATTATGAACATAGTGCAATTTTAATAGACTATTGAATTTTTGAATCTAAAAACATTACAGAGACATCCTTGTTCTTGTATAAACTGGAGCATGTGCTCTAATTTTCTTACACGTGTGCCCCCATTGCCAAGCTCATTTATAAACAATATCACTATAATGTTGTCATTACTGAATTGATATAAGATCTATTTTATATTTTTCTGGCAACTTCCTTCTCCTATGTCTGTCCACAAATTTAAAATAGTGTACAGGAAGGCTGAACCTCCTCAAACATATAATTTAAGTTGCTTTTATACCAGCACTAGACAGGAAATAAAACCTACATTAGATTTTAGAGTGGGGGAAGAGGTATTCAGATTAAGTTGACATGTCCTATTTTTCTCCCATTTTCTGTATTAGCAGAAAAATGTATCAAGTATTACCAAATGACATATTATTACATACCTAATGGGAACATTATCATTAATGCATTACATTACTGTTAGCTGATATGTATGGTGTGTAAGATTTTACAGAAATGTATTTTGCTGAAAGGTGAAGTGATGGTGTTAATAATATAATTTTGTAAAGTAAAGACATGAAATGAAAATGTAATTGTAAAGATGGGACATATTAAAAATAGAAATGAAAATTAATCATTTAAATTAAAACATACAATTTCATAAAATTAAATGCCATTAGTCATAAATTAAATGTAAATTAGTTTGTGAAATTGGTTTGTATCTATTTGTTAGACACAGTAGTACTGTAGGTTAATTTGTATTTTGCGATTTTGTGATGATTGTTTATTGATTTGTTCTTATAGATTATATTAATGATAGAGAACAATTGTTTCCAACTTTGGTGGCATTTTTTAGCAGGTGATTGCAAAGCACTCCTCACTGTGCTTTTAATCACTATTAGGTGAGAACAAAATGTTCTAAAGGGGCATTCAGCTCTGAAGTAGGCGGCACAAAACACTTAACTCTTTATACGACAAGAGACAAAAGACAAAGGAACGACACCGACAATCTACGCTATCATGGATTAATCAGTAGACTTGTTTAATTTCCCTTTCTGTCTGTATTAGTGTGTTTGTGTATAGGCTTGTTCTATTAAAAGCAGACACTTAATGCCACTTTCTTTGTCTAATGTCTATCAGTATCTGATTGGGCTGCTTTACAAGCACTTCTGTGTATGTGCTCATATAGTGTGTGTTTACATGTTTACACGATATGTATTCATTGTTGCTGTGATACATTGTGTGTGTGTGTCTGTGTGTGTGCGTGCATGCATGTGTGTAGGTAGGTGTGTGTGTGCATGTGTGTATGTGTGTGTCATTCTGCTCCTCTTGCTATTTATTCTTTGTGAGACATTGTTTCATGTGCTATTTCTAAATGTCAGCACTGTCAATCAGGCCCTCCCATAAGCCCCAGTCCGTGCTGTTGGGCCCTCCCTGTGTTTATCTCTGCAGACAGGTGGACTCTGAGAGTGACTCCCCACCCCCAACTCTCAAATCTATTTTCTCCTATCTATCCATCCATCCACCCATTTACTTCTTCTCCAATCAACTGTTTTAAGTCTTCTTCGCCTTGCTCGCCATCTTTCAAAAATCTCTGTACCTCTTCCAGTGGTTATGTTTGGGTAAGAATTTATCATGTGTGGCAGTCCCCCCACACTCATCTCACAGCTTCGCTGGCGATTCCTGTTTCACCTGGCAAACCTCTCTGTAGCTCTGCAACAGCTCCACACAGAGAAAAGGAGTCAAGAGTGTGATTGTATCTTGTTCACTCTGACAACAGTATGTGCATGTGCTATTGCTTTAAAAAAAAATGGTGTTAACATGGATTTGTATTTTGTTCATGGTGGAAGCATCTATTGAAATATTTTAGCGTGAAGCAGACAGGAAAAGAGTTGGTATAAATCTGTATTTGAATATTTTCCATTTGTTAATTTTTAAACCTCCTAACATTATCATAGAACCGTTAAAATATAGTAATAGGGAGTACGTTTTGCAAAGGGGTCCCCACTGTACTATGTGCTAAGTGCAGGAGTATCAGCAGGACCTCTGTGGCATGAGTTTGACTGGCTCAGTTTTTGTATGAAGCCTGTAGGGTGGGAGCTTTTGCCAGAAGAAAAGTTGAGTAAAAGAGCGTGGGCTCATGATGTTCCTCCAGTGTGTGTGTGTGTTGAAATGTTAATGTCTATGTCTGACGCCTCTGTGTGTTCCTATGTATATGTGTGTGTCTTTGTGTCTGTGTGTGTATTTCTGAACTGCATGGCCCTGTGGTGATGTCTCCTCTCCTCAGCGCCTGTGTTGCTCCTGTTACGTGATTGTAGGCTGTAATAAATCAGCTCTGTCACTCACACCCTGTCTGCCACAACAGCAATTTCTCAGCCTGGCGGTCAGAATCATTAAATAATGGATCGTGTATTATGGTAACCCAGGGAGGATTGATATTTCTCAAACTGAGTTATTTTGTAATGTTTCGTATCTGAAGCGCTAAACACGAGAGGGCAGTAGTTAACACACCATGGTAGTTAAACTGTGGCATCCATGTACACATACAGTACTAATTTCAGGAACGTAACCATAACTAGCCAAAAAGTCAATCTCTGCATTTCACATGTTTGCATTGGGCATGTCCAATACCTATAATAGTAACCACTAATTTCTTGTAAGTGCTTTAGTAACTCACATTTGCTGTTACAAATTGTATAGTATTATAAAACTCAAATTCATTTTTCTGGTTTTTACTATTAGCATTATGGCTAACATTAACCTTTCTGCAGCAACCACAGCCAACTTTCCCCTGAGAGCTTTTTCTCTTGTGCAGTTTGAATTCAAGCATGTCGGCTAAGTAATTAAGCAATATTATGTATTTAAAAGATACAGTATGTATATGACGTTTTAGGCCATTAACTGCAATATAATTTGTGCACATTACTGCTTACCCTATGGCAAACATGCATTTTTAGACTGATATTTCATCAACTTCCTTTATCTTTTTCTTTTCTTTTCTTTTCTTTTCTGAATAGAGGCTAATTTAAAAACTGACATTTCAGATGTCAGAAAGTCCTTGAAAACCCCACCATGGAGAGCTTTCAAAATAGTCCCTGCTGGTAACTGCATTAGAGCTGGGTGATAATGGAACTTCGACAAACAACAAAGTAGGACAACAAAATGTTCACGGTAGACGAGTATCTATCTCGACCAGGTTACTTCTCTTCAACTCCAGGTTCATGGTGTACTCAAAGAGAATGGAAAATCTAAAAAATATTCACTTAATATTGTTAAATACAAATAAATACATAATATGTACAGTAATTACTAGGTCAAAATATGCTAAATAATGTGTGTTGTCTCATAAAACTAACTTAGCATTGCTGTTTCTAGCAGTATTTAATCAATTTGATCATTGTAAATTGCTCTTATTGATTCTATATATATGTTTATGTTTAGTTAAGGTTCCCATTCTGGTTGCATTCTGAATGTTTCTCTTCCTTTTACACCAATATTCTATAGTACGCTGTACTTTATCTCTCCATAACATAAATTTTCACTTTCATGCGTTTGTAGTGCAGCCAAACACTACATTACGGTGATTATGAAATGATCAGATGGACAAGCTCACATTTGAATTGTTCATCGAACCTGCACAGGAATAAATGTGGTAAAACACTGTTATACTGTTGTTATTAACAAGACATTAGACCACATTACACACCACTAAGTTACATAATTGTGGAGTTAGCAAGTTGCTGTGAAAGCAGTTTGGGGGAACACTCGGTAGGAAGGAATGTTTTATTTATAAAGAGATGGTTCAGTTTAGTTCACGGCATCACTTATGTTTTATTTATCTGGAAATCACATGAAGGCAACTTTTGATCATACATGCATGCACACTGTCAGAAACCACTGACACACAGGCAAACACACACTCACACCCCCACAGCATCTCTCTGGAGTATCACACTTTGTACACAGGCAAAGACACCATCCCCTCAGAGGCGTATACTATATCAAATCTGCATTTAAAACACAGTTACGCAGAGGGACACACATGCTTCTAGCAGCAGAGAATGATTTTTTTTTTCCGTAATCAGGCTTTGACAGTATGTGAATGTCCTCCCTGCATGAATTCTACACTAGGCCTGAGGCCACATGGGAAATCTGCCTCGACCAGAGTAAACATTGCCAGTAGTTTAACTGGAAAGACGTTCCATGTGCTTATCAGTCAAGTCTGTCTGCTACCCCTTGAGTTGAAAGGAGACCTTTCAAACGAGAGCTTTTCCTCTATAATGGCAATTTGTCTCTACTATAGGGGTGGATGCCCTTATAGACAGAAAGAGAGAGGAGGAGAAGTGCGATGACTAAAGTCTCTCTCAGCTCAGCTGTACTGTTTGGAGTGCACAGTGTGTAACCATGGCAACCATAAAGAGACAGATCTTTCTTTTAGAGCAATACAGCTTCAAATGTCTCTGATCTGTGAAAATGCACTTCAAAGTGCATGTATGTCATTTCTGTGTTATTAGACAGTCATATTTAATGTAATATAAGTCACTTTTTATGTGTGTTGATGGTATTGATTTTCATTTCACAGTGGTGATGTATCTGTTTTCTTGCTGGAGTGACTAATAGGCTGTGCGTATGTGTGTGGGCGCGTAGTGAGCGCTCTCACAGCTCGCCAGCACTGACTTATCTTAGGTTACTTGAGGCTAAGACAGCACCCATGATATCATTCAGTGAACACATGTACAGCCAAAGATCCGACAACTACATTCGTATCTCAGTCAAATCGACTCCGCTGCACCAACACTCTGCTCGGAGCTACACTGTTTTGCGTTCATGCTCCACCACTCAAACGGGCCATATGTTGCAAAGCAGCCACTTAACTCAGCTGCTTCTTAATGAAACAAACATGCATTGAACAATTACAAAGCATTTTGGATCATAATGCTTTTGTCAAATTTTCCATAACGTGTTTGAATGAGTGTAATTACCAGCTTTTGGTTTGGTTGCTGCAGGCTGCAGCAACAACATTATCATAATATTCTCTTTTCAACTCAATGGCATGGTAATACTGACCTTTAGTGGGGGAGAGAGAGAGAGAGAGAAAGGGAGAGAGAGAGATGTTTTAATAAATCATTATTTTCTGCTCCCTGCTTTAAGCTTGCATGTTTGTCTGGCCTTGAAGATGAAAGCACTCTGGAAATATACAATCTAACATTCGTGAGCCTAGCAAAACAAAAGCACAAGCAAACACAATCAGAGTAAAACCGACCACTTTGCAACAATATTGGCCATAACACATTTCCACCCCCCCCAAGGGACTCCTTTAGCAATAACGAGACAGAGAGAGAAGTGAGAGAGAGTGAAGTGGTAGAAAGCTAAAACACACTGTAAGCATCAGAAAGGTGCAATTTCGAAAGATGTTGGTTGTTTCCTGTGGACCGGTGTGTGCTAAAAGCATTGTGTGTTGCACATCAACCCAATTTGGCTTTTCTGCTCCAAACTTTGTCCAAAACTGCACTTTTTCCTGTGCTTTCAGGAATTACATGGACCTAAATGAAGACAATGGGAAATAAAAAGTAAATCCCTTATAAATACTTTATTCTGGTTAATTATATACTATACCCACATTATCATGTATGTATTTATGTATGTATTTAACAAACAGTTTTCCCTGAGAAGGCTATAGGGAATAGCAAGCCTAAAAAAACTCTTAACATTTACAGGCAGTAAAGGCATAGTCCAGGAAACACTAATTAACAAAAGCCCTGATGTTAGTCAGCAGATTGAAATGGCTATTAAACCACTAGAATACAGCTGAGATGTGCGGCCAAAAGTACAAGTGCCTGCTTTTAGACCTTTAGATGCTCCTTTAGAGGATACAGACGCCGTGTACACACAGCCTTGAAAGATAAATATCAAGCTGTAGATATATACTTTCATAGACAGTTGTCATTATATTTTAGAGGAAGACTTTTATTTTGGAGGAACTAACTGATGGGACCAAGTGCTCATGTTTTCTGGTATTTAAATTAAAACACTGGAATTATGTTGTTGTTGTTTTTTGTTTGTTTTGTTTTCTTCATAACTCTTGATGATTTTCGCATCTAGTTAACTGTGGTTGTTAACGATTTCCTGCAGTTTACCACAGCAGGGCTAATTAGTCAGCACATACTCACTAGCAGTAGAGAGTCTGCTATTACACTGACGTCTGCATGTGTGTCTGTACATACCTCTCTGTCTGCTGTATCTGTAGGCTTTCTGGATGCTTTGTACTTTGCCAGTCACTGTCAATCTCATTTTGTCTTGTCTGACTGGACATATTGAGAATGGCTTTACCCAGTCATTAAGAACATACAGCTGTCTTGCTAATTTTTAAGAAGCAAAAAAAGTAGCAGAAAACTCTGTTTCCATCCCTGATTTGTCTTAGAATCACACCATAATTAGAGACCATTTTCCTTCTCGTTTAAACCTCTGTAATTCCTAATCCATTGTAATGTGGCCATTACTGGCTCATTTTTTACACTTGCTTAAATCATTAGTCATTGCTAATTACCATATCGAATAGAGGAGGCCAGCCAGGCTAATTCTAATCAGAGTATAGTGCTACAACAGAATCTCTGGGAGCTGTGGGTGTAGATCATATAGCAAAAGATACAGATTTGGATCTGACTTCACGAGAAGGTTCATTTCTTTGAGCACACAGTTTTACAGTATCAGTGTTTTAGCATCTTTCAGAGTCACTGTTTTGGTTTTACTGCCATCAGCTCTTTCTTTAAAGCACTCAGCCTGACATCTCAATCTAGGATTTGTCCAAATGAAGCATAAACCCAGTAAAATGCATGGTTACATAGTTGAGTCGCTCCAACCGAATTGTGTCTACAGGCTGCACCCAGCATGCTTGGAAATGTTCTACTGACTCTGTTTCTGAAAAGAGACAAAACAGCAGATCTTTGAGGTTTAGACATTTCAATTCTTCAACACAGCTACTTGTTAAATGATTGAAAACAATGAAATTAGCAAAAACCTATATCTGTATACGTCCCTGAGGTTCAGCTAGTGCTTTAGCTGCTCCCATTACCTCTCCTTTTCGTGGTAATGCAGTAAAACAGGGAGACTGAATAATTGATTAATCATTACCTTAACAAGACTATGAAATTACAGTGCTAGTTGGAAGATTTCCCTTACTGTAATAAGACAGCTTAGTTAATGTTTTATCGAGGAACAACGGCAGGCTGCTGTGCAATAATGTATGAGGAGCGGAAAGGAGGCTCAAAGGAAGCCAGTTCAGAAGGAAACAAACAGAGACAAACAGGTCTGTGTTTGCCAGTCGCCCTGCTCAACTAGGGAGGACAACTGCTGCAGGAGAACCAACACACGCCCCCACACACAAACAACTCTCTCTCTCTCTCTCTCACTCACACACACACACACACACATGCACAGCCCCTTTCTTTCTCCTCATCCCAGTCACACAGCCAGTGGTGACCCGGTTGTTCTCACACACACACACACTTATATTGTCCTCAGGAAAGAAGTGTATGTGTGTGTGTGTGTGTGTGTGTTCATGACTGTGTGTGTGTGTGTGAGGATGTGCATGCATACTTGAATGTGTCATTGTGGGTGCCAAGGTGTAGGCCATTGTTGTCTTGGTCCAAAACAAACCCCTGTCAGGCCCCCAGCGCATGGAGAGACAGGCAGGGAGCACAGCAGAGACATAGGGTGGATGGTGGGGAGACGGAAAACGAACGGAGAGGAAGAGAAATGTGGAAGAAAGGAAAAAGGGCGATTGAAGGAGAAGGATTAGACAGCTGTTTACTGCCATCTCTGGGGGCAGCAGCAGTCAGAGCTAAGGAGTTTGTCAGCCTCTGGTGGTACTATCCAGTTTACTTTTCATCTCTGCCATTTCTCCCGCTCTCTCTCTCTCTCACTTGTATCACATTTTCAGCCTAACATAACACACTTTCTCTGTTTTTTCCTCCTTAGAACGATGTTAGCATAGTTCTGTCTTTGTCACGTTGTTCCACTTTTTACAGAGCTCTAAGCTACACTCAGTAGTAATTAGACACAAGTCGAACTGTAATATAGTGAAGTCGGTATTATAATAGCTGTTGAGAAAGAACAGCAAAAGAATCAAGAAAAGTGCATCTTACTAATAAGCAACTATTAATCAATTTACAGTTGGCTATTTTTAAAGCAGCCAAATATCAATACGTTGTTGTTCTTTGTCATGTATGATCACAAAGTAGAAATATGGGAGGTTCAGGGTGACTGTATCATTCTGCAAAGATCATCCAGATGAATCACTGATTGTTCTGCATGTATGATGCACCTGAAGGCAAAATCGTTATTGCACTGCGACAGGTCACAGAATCAAACAGGTGACAGAATACAGTGTAACACCGTTAGTAGGCTGAGAGTGAATACTTCTCAAGATTTTTATAGAGAGATTTAAGATTTTTCTCATCCAGCAAATATTCCATTTCACAATTCTTTTATTTATTTAATTATGAACTTAAGTAAATGCAGGCTGCTATGTTTTGTGAGGTGAGTCACATACATATACATATATTTCTAACAAGGTTTAACAGATCTATTTGACCAAAATACTTACGGATGCTGTGAAGTGCTGCTGGCATCCTCTGATTGGTAGATTTCTTTCCCCATACATTTGATACTAATGTTGTAACCTGTATGAATTTAAGCATAAGTGATGAACAGTGTGCAGATTATGTTTTGGTTCTATAAAATAAATTGTCACTTCTCATATAGGAGCACCAACCAGTTGCCTGTGAATGTTTTGCTGCAGTACTACATATTCACTGAGGTATTTGAAAATGCATGTTGCTTTTCTGCACAGTGAAAGCTTAACCTTTACCCCCACCCATTTGAGCAGTGATCAGTGAACAAGACAAAACACACACACACACCCTGCAGACAGCTCTGCATTCTGCCGACTGATTTTCAAAGGTTCGGCATCCATTCTGTGATTTCTCCCAGCTCACTCCCCGGCTGCTCTTTCATCATCCACCCGTCATCTGAAAAGCATCTTAAATGATTATGTTTTAGCTTCTCTTTTTTTTTTTCCACCATACTTAATCTCGCCTTCATGTTCACGCTCCATTTGGCTTGATGGCACAAAGGTGAATCATGAAAGCCTTTTTTTGTTTCAGATTCGTGTCATTTTCATTGCGTAAGCTCTACCACTCTGCCTCCACGCTTGTCGGGGACCTAAAATGTAACACAACATGATTTCTGCTGTTGCTGTTCAAGCTGGCTTCTCTTGAGGTGAAGAGATGCGCAAGGAGGAAAGACAGGGATTTGACTTAGGGGATTTTGTTCTGCAATGATGCAGTTTTTCTTTTTTTTTAAGAGCAATTAGAGCAGTGGCTAAGTGTTCTCATCTGCCTATTAATCCCCAACAATTAATGTGCGTGGTTCCATGAAACATATTGGCAACTTTCTTAAAGTGAGATTAATTTGGCAGGCAGTAAGCTGAGTGGGCCTTTGTGGTAATGGTTATCTTTCCTTAGCACATTGGACTAAGCTCTCCAAGCCTGGTGGAATGAAGACTGTGTAAATGCAGGGTGAGTGTGATGCAATGTGGGTCATTTGAATGTGTGAACATCACAAGGTTTAGATTGCTTTTCTTGATATGCTTCTTGTTATGTCTGCAAAATTGGCCTGGATGAAATAGACTGATGCTGATTTTCCAACACATGATTCTGTTTGTGAAAATGAAGCAACATTCATGAAATGAATATATAGTACGTCATGTAGACATACTGCCTTCCTGTCTTCTATGGATCTCTTTTTGACCAAGAAAATACTTCTGTTTTTAGCTCTCTGTCAGGCCGCATTGTTGGGGGCGTGTGGTGGTTCTTCACCCTCATCATCATCTCATCCTATACTGCCAACTTGGCTGCCTTCCTGACAGTGGAGAGGATGGTGTCCCCTATAGAGAGTGCTGAGGATTTGGCCAAGCAGACTGAGATCGCCTATGGAACCCTGGATGCTGGCTCCACCAAAGAATTCTTCAGGGTGAGAAACAAAAATCGAATCGTTTATTTTAGGAATCTCTCTCAGTGTTAACTTTATTGACTAATATGTTGCGTTTATTGTCACTGCTTGTCAGTAAAGGCCACTGTGTTTCTCTAGTTGAAAACTTTGAATGTGAAGCAATAGCAGTAGGATGTTCAGTTTGTGTTACTAGTAATTTGCTCACAACAGTGTTAGGAGAATGAACAGCAAACAGAGAAGCTGAATGAGATAAAATTATAAGCTGTAACGCTGCATTACATGAATGCATAATTTTCTATCAATCTCTTGTGCACTGAATCAGTACAGGAATTCCATACTCTGCAATTAACAATGAAACCTACTAAATATATTGCTCAAACAAATGTCACCGTAAATAATCAAAAATGGAGTTTGATTATGTAAACATTGTAAGGAATTACCTTTTGACAGGATTTTACATAGTAAAGACGGATAAAGTATTTACGCTGACAGTTTCCCCTGTCTTCCCATTTTCTCTCATTCATTTGTGGCCACCAGAGATCTAAGATTGCCGTGTTCGAAAAGATGTGGTCCTATATGAAAGCAGCTGACCCATCCGTGTTCGTCAGGACAACGGACGAAGGTGTAATGAGAGTCAGGAAGTCCAAGGGCAAGTATGCCTACCTGCTGGAGTCCACTATGAATGAATACATAGAGCAGAGGAAGCCCTGCGACACTATGAAGGTGGGAGGGAACCTGGACTCTAAAGGTTATGGCATCGCCACACCCAAGGGCTCCCCTCTCAGGTAAAACTCTGCCACTGCAGCATGGCTGGGTAAAAGCCATGAAGCGCTTTTATTGGAGCTTATGCATGAACATCATCTGTCACCTGTTCGTTTTTCCATTAAACTCAGTTCTTGCAGCATATGCTGATGCATGAACATATGTTGCACACAAAGGTTTCATCAGTTTTTTATGCATTTCAATTAATTAATTCATCTTTTTATTATTACACAACTCAAAAGTTTTAATATTCTGTTCTACATATGTACATACATATTAATGCCTGTTTTACAGTACTTCAAACTTCTTCTTTTGTTCATAGTTTTCCCACATCACACAATTTAAAACTTTATGGTCATTTTCACCACTGAAGACCCACATTGTTTGTGCCTATTAATACCATAGCTTTTACCCTCTGTGCTCTAGGTGTAAGTGTAATGTAAGACTATGAGATGTTGTGTCCTTTTCAGATACACTTATTTTCCTGCTACCCTCTAATTATATATCTTCTTCTTGGGCATTTATGGTTGCTCACTTCATACAATTACATTTTAATCTGAAGAATCCCCCATAAACACACATACAAAATGTAAAATGTACCCATCATAAACCAACAAAACCCTTGAAGTAGAATCGAACTGAAATAGAATCATAGTTACAAGTACAACATCCCACATGTCTACTTTTCCACTTATGCCAGGGCTCACACCCTGAATTTGAAGTAAGCAGAGTTTAATTTATTTGTCACATTCAATGTGATAATTGATGTAATAAATGATAATTCCTACTGAATCTACTTCTGTCATCGATGTCCAAGAGCACCACTGTCATTTCACATCACATTAACACCTTAACCAACTTCTCATTCATATTTCTCCTGCAACTACAGAGAGAGCGCAGAAGCTGGTGGCATCTGAAGCTTTTAATCTATCTCTAATAGGCCTCATTTATTTTAATGAAAGGAGCCATATGGGGAGATTTCATTCAAACTCATTGAGGATTCATTCAGGATTCCACCTTGGTGGACAGCCAGAGGTCACAACAAGCTATCCAGAAATGTTTTCTACGCCTTACTCACAGGCTCCTTTTTAAATTTCATACAAATTACAATTTTATATGACAAGTGTTGTGTTAATGATAAGAACTGTGGTGAATTTATTCTACTCCCAAATCAGATTGGTCTAAAGTTGCAATAGGATGTCGTGTTAAACTGCTGAAGATGGCCCCCATTATCTCCCTCTCTTTGTATTTATTATTAGCTGAGTAATGTCTGTTATTCTCAGGTTGCCACTCTGGCTGTTCATAGATGTCTGATAGTGAGTTTCATTAACTGATAACAAACATTCAATTCGTGTTGTATCAAAAGAAATACACTTTGAGTGATCCAAATATTTTATGCTTGAAATACAAATTGGCTAATTTCTGCTTAACTCTAATCAGACATGAGTGAATGTCCCATGAATCCAAAGAGTTTACTTCAGTTATACCTGCACTGCATTGTTCATGCATCAGTTTTCAGAGATACTACATAACATGTATGCACGAGTTTAGAGGGTGGTATTTACTGAATTCTTATGGAAATTAGGCTATGGAGAGGTGGGACCATGGTATAATTGATTAACAAGCAGACAGTGGCCCTGGAGGACCAGGATTAGACCCCTGGTTACTGAGTTTAGGGTGGTTGGGTGGCTTTCAGGGCCTCCTTAACCTTGATCTCTATCTCACAAATAGTTACTGCAATGTGCCTCTCAGAAAGTATGTGTTCAGGGCTCTCAGAGCTGCTCTCAGACTGAGAAATGCCGGAGAGAGCATCTGCCTTGTGTTCTTACATCCTGGACAGTAAGAGAGAGAGACAAAGTTAAGGTGATGGAAAAACTGAAGTCTGTCTTCCATTCATCCCCCTTCAATAGCCGCACCAGGTGATAGGCATTCCTCAGATCGAGCTTGGTAAAGGTGGTGGTGCCCTGCAGCAGCTCAATAAAAGAGGAGATTAGAGGGAGCGGGTTACAATTTTTAAGAGTTACAAGTGCCGTAGCGATGAAAGACAGTTGCCAATTATCACAAATGCTTGATTGCAGTTGTTGGCACCAAGGATGGCAGAACCAGTTATTAAGTTTAGGGGGAATTTATATTTTCACATAAGGCCAGGAAGGTTTGGACAGCTTTTTCCCTGAAATCATCATTTAAAAACTGCATTTTGTATTTACTTGAGTTAACTTTGTGTAATATTACAATTTGTTTGATGATCTGAATCATTTAAGTGTGCAATTACACAAAAAGTAGGAAGGGGGCAAATACTTTTTCACAGCAGTTTATGCTATTCAAACCTCAGAAATCAATGCATGACCTAAGGCTTTTAGCTTTCTTTGCAACAAAGAAAAGTCCTGCCAAGGACTTGCTGATGTATTTATTCATGGCTGCCCTTTCAGGGCCAGAGAGTGTGTATAGCCATCCCTTGGATGGAAAGGTTCCAGGGAGCAGATCAATAACACAGTTGTATGATCTGTGCTATGGTTGTTTGGCAGAGAAGTGGCCCAGGCCTTGTTAAACACCCCACTCAAATCCCAGTAATGATGAACAGGTCAATTTCATCATTATTCATCATTTGTTGCAGTTGTCAACATGATTGATGGGTAAGTGAGCTGACTGCATACAAACCACCAGGCACTGGCACCTTAAAATCTCCAGTAACCTGGTCCAAGATGTGTGGTCCATGACAAAACAATGTGTAACTGAAAATGATGGCATCTGTGGAGAGTTAATAAGAAAAAAATTAATGGTCTCATAGTGGTTAGCTGTCAACCTAATGTGTACCGGCTGAATGCAATGCGTGATTCTCTCGCAGGTGTTCGTCTAGAGTACTGGCCTTGATGGTTGTAAGAAGTGGCTCGAGCTCCAGGTCCAACTGCATGGCTAAATTGTGATCAATATCCAATCAATAGTCTGCATCAGCGCCTAAATCAATGAACATCAATGCCCTGGGCAGACATGGGACAGCCTGCCCTGGACAGGGTGGAGAGCTGTTGCTCATGGCAGAGGATGGTATTTCCTGCAGTGGGATTGAGCCAGCTGAGTCCTTACAGGCCAAATTGTACTGTAATGATCTCACATCTGGACTCAAAAGCACAATTGAGAGATGGACGTAAAGCAGAGAATTTAATGGTGTAATCAAAAGGCTGATGCAAAAAGGCCAAAGGAAAGCAGAGGTCAAAATACTAGTAACGCTAAGCGAAAGAAGGCTGGACAGCTTCGTCAATGAGGGCACAATAGACAATCTGGCAAGGAAGAAAGGGAACCATAAATACTAGTGGCTAATTAAGGGAAAATTAGCAATGGTTGCGACAGGGAGAAGGAAGCAGCTAGGAAAACACTCAGCCAAGCTAGTCAGCATAAAGAGGAAGGGTAAGAGGGAGTGGCAGGGTTTGAAATGACAGGAGAAACTAGTGGAGAGAAAGGCAACCAAAAAAACAAAATATGGCACGATAAGGGTCTGTATTTGACACATTCTTGCTGCATGATTACTGGTGTGTTTGCATAGGCCTTAGCTAGACATTTTGGTATCATTAACTAACTGTGAATGGCAATTTCACAACATCCATTTCCACTGTAAAAGCGGCCTTCACCTTAAAATGCACTTATTGTGAAACTCAAGCTTTAAAATTAGAGAGTGACATCTGCAACTTACCACATCAAAATGAGCTCACTGCAGCAAATGAATGGCACCGAATGGAAACTATTCAAGGATTTAACCCCATTGATGGAATAATTATTTAAAAAATCAAAATGTATTTTACGATTGAATGCATTTACTTTTTTTTTTTGTTTAAAAGAGATAAAACATATATTAAAAAAAGACATGAGTTATTTGGCTCTTGCTTTATGTGGATGCCATGCAACAAAGATGTATGAGAACAAATTCACATGTGATAAAAATAATATATTGTCAGTTTTACTTCATGCTGACTGGACTGAAACGTCATACTTTACAGAGTGGAAGTAACTCAAACAGGTATTAATTTGTGTAATAATTTTTCAAATCTGTGATTTGGTTCAGGCCACTTGGTTTTATTTTGTTTTTACATCACCAACTATCAAGAACAGTAAAGGTTATTGGGCTCTGAGTTCTCTCAAAACATGAATGACCTGCACTCTGTATTGTCCCTGAACACATCATAACTGCAGCTGACACTACACCTTCTATATAGACACAGTGTTTTTCACAAGACCGTGGACACTGGTGTTACAGCTTTGGTTTTAGAACCATTACACCTCTCCTATATGTGTGTGCAAACCATGCAGCAAAGTGGTAAATATATGAGATCAACTCTGACTCAGCTGTCACTGGCATTTCTGTTTCCTCCCGGGATATATTCACAACCACAAGGTATTTCATCACCACACTGTACCTGGTTAGAAGGCAAAATATGGCAGTTTGTCTATGCATCCTATCCATGTATAAATTAAGAGTTAAAAATGACTACAATGCTAATGAATATGATCATTTTTAGTTAATTAGTTTAGTTAATTACTGTTAAATTATAGACATATAACCACTTATTAAACAAGACTTAAAACATAATCTGCTGTTGCATGACGTTCACATATATGGATAATTGATTTTTGAGGCAAAAAAAAAAAACATAGAGTAAAAAGACATTTTATTCTAAATTGAGTTTTTTAACACACAGTCATGTTCATCACAGTGTTATACAAACCTTTTTGTTTGTTTTTTGTTCTGTACCTAAATTAACATCTTTGAATAGAAGATTTTGACAAATATACCTGAGGCATTGTGTGGATGGCTACCATTATCTAGCATCTTGGATAAAGACTGTCGGCAATCGAAGAGGATTTGCAATACAACATAGTAATAGTAACAGTATTGTTACAGATCCACCGAAGCTAAGCAAGTGGTTTAGATGCATATATCATGTTTATTTTATCCAAAACATTTAAATATCTGTCCACAGTTGTGGATGCAATGCATGAAAGGGTTGGTTAGGTCTGGCTGTTTTCCAATCCTTACTAAGATAATACTGGGACTGATACCATATTGAAAATCTGAGATTCCAGTGGGATATATGAAAAGAAAATGTTATATTGCAGTGCAGGTTTAAGTGAAAGTAGCACTTTGAAAAAAATAGATGGTCAAATGACATTATCTTTGTTTTACAGGACTGACTGCAAAGAACACTGCTGTTTCATTTCTTACATATACAGTACAATGTCCAGCCACCCCCCCATGCCTGCCTGACTCCATCCAACCTAACCTGCAATAGCCTCCCTGACATCTGCTTGCCTCTAACCAACTGACCAAACTAACTAATGACCTCTAGGTCTCAAAACCATCCATGTCCACACACTTTGACTTCTTTCTTTCAGTCCACTGGACTGAGAAAGAATTCAGAGGTTTTACCAGCTTTGAGGATACCTGTGTTCCCTATAGCTGTGTGGTCATTCAAGATTGGGGATAAGGACTCTTCTGCACCTGCTGGTGAGAAAAGCAGAATTCTACCAAACCAAATATTAGCTGCACAGAAGAACTGACACTAATTGGAGAGACAAGAAAATCTAGCAAAGGCTGTCATCTTTTCCTTTTTTATGCAAATTCTGATTACAGATTCTGCCTTTCTATGATTTGGAGATGGAGAGGGTCTTTGTCTACAGCATGTCAGCTATAGGAAATACACACACACACTCACCAGAGAGAGAGAGCAAACCTTTAGAAGATGCTTTGAGTCCAGAACTCTATCTATATTGGTTTCCTTTCAGTCTATTTAAGACACAAACTTGTAAAAGTGAGCCTGACAGTTAAAACATTCAAAGCCTCTGCCATGCATTTGTCTCTGTTGATAATTACAAATTAATCAACATGGGCTTCTATTCACCAGAATGCCGTTATGGGTAGAATATTGATAGGTTAGTTACCATAGCAATCTGCATGCTGGTGCTGCTGAAAGGAAATTACCATCTGTAGACACACTTCTGCATCCAAGACATCTCCATTTATAGTGTTTGCTCTGCCTCCCTCTGAGGGCCCCCACTTGGTAAAACCTGACTACTACTGTATGGGCACTCAGCATCTCAGCCCAGTGCAGATATACAACTAACATGTGCATCTAAAACCAGCACTCCTGTTTCACATCAGTAGTTACATGCAGGAGTTTCTAATAGTAAGTAAATGTTGTCATAATCACCACCACCATGCGACCAATCTTTTATATATGTCCCATAGAGTGTTTCCTAATGGCTATTGTTTTATATTATTTTCAAGAAACCCAGTAAACCTGGCAGTGTTAAAACTGAACGAGCAGGGCCTCTTGGACAAATTGAAAAACAAGTGGTGGTACGACAAGGGAGAGTGCGGCAGCGGGGGCGGGGACTCCAAGGTCAGAGCCAGTTTGATAAACCCTGCGGGTAACCCGCCACCAGTGGGAGTGGGGGGTTATGGGGAGGGGGGGTAACCGGCAGGCCCACGCTGCACTACCACTCCGGCAACACTTCATCTCTCTGCTGTGTGGGAAAGAGCAAAGGAAAAGTGCCAAGGGGTTGGAGTGTGGGGGGTGATCATTTAGCCTGTGGTGGCTGAATCTGAAAACTACAGAGGGTGAAAT
>JAUBNQ010000002.1:6896242-6908490 GCA_032353495.1 Ctenopoma kingsleyae | reverse complement strand
GGCACCACTTGACTGACTGTCCAGTCAATTTCTCCTGTGTCATTAACGTGATAATAAACAAAAAAATCATAGGTAAAAGGTGGATAACGTCACTTTAACGTCTGATAGAGCTCTGGAGCATTGGTGGTAGTATGTAATATATTGATTAAACAGTGCTACAAATAAAAACAAACTCAGTTACACATCATCACTTATCTGATATATGCTGACGTTTAAGAGCTACTGGTTATATCAATCCGAGGCTGAAGCAGGAAGTGCACTCAACTGATCAACAGTGTGTTTTATCACTCATGAATTCAAAAAGGGCATACAGTATGTTTTCCTTTTTCTTTCACTGCAGCACTAATTCTATAGTGCACATGCCTTCACAAAAAGAGTGCTGTTGTAAATTTGTAAAATATCATTTCAAAAGGGAAACATCATCTTATATTCGGGCCAGTACTCTGGTTGTACTCTAGATTCTATTTATTCCCACTGATGAGCCTGTGTTGCCAGAGACTTAATGTTCATTACCAGCGTGTCAATAAATACTGTGCGGTGGATAAGTTAGGATTGTTACAATGGTGTGTTATACATGTAGAGACAACAGTTTCCATCTAGGGATAAACCATCTTGAAATAGATTGTCCATATTCCCAAACACATAGATCAAGTGTTGTGACAACCTTGAGTTTGCAGCGTAGATTAAATATGAATCTCTCTGAAAGCAATTTGTATAGATTTCCCTCCCAAGGACAAAAAATAAGAAAATTAGATAAACAAGGACAAAGGAATGACAGATGTTGCATATATTTTGCATTCTGGCCCTTGTACTGTAATAATCCTGCCCTATTTCTCTTGCTAAAAAGTGTGCATGTATGAATGCAAACCCTGTCAATCTACCTTATTGACCCCAAGTCATAACAAGTCTGCCACTGTGTTTGCATGTTATTTTCAGTTTATGTTATCCACTGTAGAAGTAATTCACTAAGACAGAGAAGCTTTGTCCATTTAGCTCAGGTTCTCTTCCTTTCGCCTGCTTATGTTTTGATACTTTAAGGCAGTGGTGTCAAACCATGTGCCATGACAGTCTCTGGTAGACTCTGGAGATCTTACCTTAGCCAAAGACTATATAAAGCAATTAGCATAGCAACAGTCACATACAATACGTCTAAATGTAAGCGAATGTAAGTGTTGTTTGATAAATATGGGAACTTTTTATGTGTTTGGGAGAAGAATAGCTTTCAATATGGAATGAATATCGTCAAGTACAATGGAAGAAAGGAAACCCCCTAACAAATTTACATGAAATAACATCCTTGTTAGTCCTGATTAGAGGCCATTATGTTGACTGACATAAGACTTAATCTTAATGATTCCATTTCATTACAGACTATAAATAGGCATAAATGTAAGTAAGAGTCACTGCAATAGAGACTAATGGCCTATAATATGAAGCAATGTCAAGCTAAAGATTTATTTGTGCTGTTGCTGCATGAATGCATGTGTTGTGGGCTGTTTACTCACTTTACTTGTACCTCCTCCCTCACAAAAAGTGATTAAGAGAAAACTTTGTAACTGTTGAGAAATGTATAAATATTGTAATACAGATCAGTGTCTGTCCTTGTCTGGAGTCTGCCTTACAAAACCAGTGCAATGTTAGGGTCTCTTTGAAGCAGTGGATTTACTAATCTAATCCAACATTAGTAACTCAGGATCTCAGAAAGTCTCACCAGTCTCAGAAAGGTGGTAACCAACATATGAGTATGAACATGTGCAAGAAGGGGCACTTTAAGAGACATAAAGAGGTTTGTCTTCTTCTGTTATGAAAAAAAAAAAACAATTGCGAATAAATATGAGAAAAGCAGAGAAAATTTAAATGTTTCATTAATGTTGTCTCTGTTTATGTAGAAAGAAGAACTGCAGGAGTATGATTAGTTAAATTGAAAAGAAGACTTGATAAGGCCCTGTGACCACAATGCTTGAATAAATCACTGGGAGCTAATTTTCAGTGTGCAGAGCTTATACTTTTACAAATTAAAGGTTGATCACGTCTCTTTATGTACAATGTACAATATTCATATGTGCACAGTTTACATATCTAGAGATGCCTAGATTATTTATTTAATATGTTTTTAACCAAACTCCTGTACAAAAAACTATGTACTAGTTGTTAGCTGCTACAGTAGCTTCACCTCTAGCTATAAGTCTGAAGTTATCCAGTTAACATATTAGCTTTTACTTTGTGAGACAGGCCTTGATGTTTGTCTTTGTGTGCAGTTATGTCTGTGTATTGTACTTGTGTACAGTTGTACTGTGTCTTTCTGTGTGTCTAATTAGTTAGACTCATTTGCATACTGTGTGTCTGAGTTTATGTGTACTTTAATGTATATGTGTGTATATTTTTCAGTTTGCTTTAATGCATTTCAGTTCTTGCACTACCTTCTCATTCCTGTGAGACTAGAGTTTGTCTATAACTACATGTTTGTCTTTAGCTGTTGCTCATGGGTTCTGTATGTATGGTCTTTTTTTTTTATTGCACCGCCTCATTACTACATCTAACCACTTGGCTCTCCCCACCTCCTCCCTCTAGGACAAGACAAGCGCTCTGAGCCTCAGCAATGTGGCGGGAGTCTTCTACATCCTGATCGGCGGCCTGGGCCTGGCCATGCTGGTGGCACTGGTGGAGTTCTGCTACAAATCCAGGACCGAGTCGCGCCGAATGAAGGTGTCCACCGCGCGAGCCGCTGCAGCAACAGCCGCTCAGGCCTTTCACTGCTCAGCCTTAGACAGTGGTGCTAGCGCCCCCTACACAGAGCTGCAGAGCTACGGCCTGTACGCCAACAACACTGTTAAGATATAAGGGCAGAGCACAGCCACGGGGTAGGAAACGCTGTGATCAAGCCATGATGATGATGATGTTGATGACATCCATCCCCGCCCATCTAACCGTGATCACAGTAGGGCCTCTTAAGGCTTCCACCGCAGTGCCAACGCTCTCCTGTACTTCTCTCTACCTCTGCCGCTCCCTCGCTCAGTCTTTACGTCACTGATCTCCTGCAGTGTTGTTGAATCACTTGATTCTAAATTGCCCTTATGCCTGTTTCTTCTGTTGTTTTTATGTTCTGAAGTTGACATTTGGCAGAATATAGCATTTTGCCTTTAAAATTGTCCCTGAAATTGTGGAAACGAAAACTTTTACATTCCACTGTATTGTGCATTATGTCACATCTAATAAGTTTTATTTTGCAGCACAGGTATAAAGGCAATTTGAATCACAGTGGTACATCTATCTACCTCTGTCTCTCTGAGCAAATCTCTCCCCTGTTCCTTCTTCTCTTTTTGCTGACTGTCTTGCAAACGCAGGGCCCATTGTGGTGAACATCTTTATATGTATATCATAAGGCAGGCCTGGTCTGTTCCATCACTGCTTTAACCTAGAACTAAAAATGTTGTGTAGTAAGGACTTGTTGCTTTATAGGGATATTATATTTGGTGGGAGATGTGAGCTTTCTCTCCCAACATTTTGGATTTTGTAGCTGTTAGTCATCTTCCTCATGGATCAATTTACAACAAGCAACCTTTGATTCATTCTTCCAACATCAAAGCCCCTCTTACTCTTCATGTAAACACCAAAAAAAAAGCAAGACAGGGCCAAAACAAGGAGTGATCTTCTACATGAATCTCTTATGTTCCAATCAGCCCACGAGGAGGCGGCTGATCAGTATGCTGATGAGATTGGCTAGGAGCCTGTTAGTCCAGCGGTGCCTTTATGCTGTTTGGCTTGAAAGAAACAACAACGTTGTTCCAATTAGAGGGGCGGTGTAATTCTCCCGTCCCTATGCAGCGCTCACCGGTTGCTCCAGATCGCTTTACCCAATTTAATCAGCTATAGAATAGGGGCTGTGGGTTCACACCAAAGAGGCACATGTGCACACACACACACATGCATCACACATCATTAGGCCAGCTTTCAAGCCCAGTGGCTTTTATCACGCTAGACTTGAGAATGAAGCTATTAAACCAATGAGTGAAGCCTCAGTTCCCCTCTTACTCCCCATACTATGCTCTGCTCCTCCCGTTACAAATAAGGACTTTGATGCACATTGGCCAGCACTACGGTTTACAACCCTCGAATATCACTCAGGCCCACATGAAGATGGTGGAAACTAGCACCATATGACTCCTAAGAGCTCAGTCTGCTCCTGAATTTCCTGGTGTGTCAACATCACATTCAGATAGTGAGAAACAGCTGCTTATGTACATATATAATTTTGTAATAAAGACTAGAGAAATTACATCATATTCAAAAGACTTATTTTTGTTCCTATTAGCTGAAATATCTTTTAATATTAGTTCTAACCATTGCATAAGCTTTCTCTGTTGTGATCAGTACTACATACTGTAATGCATGTCGGTGAGTGTATATATGTATCTCGTAAGCAGACTAACTGTAATCTGTTTCTGCAGCAATCCATCAATGACGCCATGCGCTGCTCCACCCTGACCAGGATGAGTGGCAACGGGAGCGGCGGAGAGAACGGCCGAATCCTCACCCACGACTTCCCCAAAACTGTTCAGACGCTGCCCTGTATGAGCCACACCGCCAGCATGGGACTGGGTGCCTCCGGCATGTGATCTTCACGTCACTGTGCTGTGCTGGTGGTGAAGAAAAAGCAGGGTCGAGCAAAAGAAGAGCACAAGACTCTAAAGACCTCAAAAATCATGGCTGTCTGGTTTGACCCATCTATTCTCCTGGCTGTCAACGCACCCAACTCGTACAAGACTTTACCTACTGCCAAAATGCACTCTTAAACCACTCTTTACAAACTGCAAACAGACTCAACATT
Organism: Ctenopoma kingsleyae; assembly: GCA_032353495.1. NCBI lineage: Eukaryota > Metazoa > Chordata > Actinopteri > Anabantiformes > Anabantidae > Ctenopoma > Ctenopoma kingsleyae. The sequence continues at coordinate 6,903,662 of JAUBNQ010000002.1, read as the reverse complement.
TTTTTAATAAGTGGATGTTTGAAAAAGAGATATTGAAAAAACGAAGGGAAATGTGCTGCAATAAAGAAGCTGTCGATGGGGCGTGTTTTTGAATTTTTTACCGTGTTCTTTTGTGTGGAAAAAAAGAACTTTATTCTTCAGTGTGACGCCTGCGCCGTGCCATTTCAGTGGAGCTGTTGACGTTAGTCTGCCTGTGCAATATCTTCACCTCCACTGCTGACCTTGTACTACCGACTGTAGATGCTGTCTGATGGCTGATGGAACGTGTCTTTGCACAGATGTGGCAGACGAGAACAAACACTTGTGACTGCCGTGATGATTTGATATTGTTTTTGGACATTCCTGTTCTCTTTCACACACACATTAAAGAACAAAGTGCTCTGTGTAGCATAGCCAGTTTTTATGATATACTATATGGTTTACACTGTTGTAATAAGTAGTTTGATTTAATTTATCCTTGACTAAAGGTTGATGCTGTTTAATCAGCGGTTGACCAGGCTACAACAAACACGCATAGCTGCTACACCTCATCTAACACATCATGCCTTGTCTTTGTGCCATATGATCATTCTCACAAATGCCATACATTCACAAAACACTTGTTCATACTGGGTCATTTGTTTGGCCAAGAGACTGATAGAACAGTATTCAGTGATCACAAAGGGTCGGAGGGCAGATTCAGAAATGCTCTCTTTGACCTATGTGAGAAAGGTTAGGGAATAAAGGAAACGCACAGACACGTTACTCTGTGGCTATGTACAGTACTGAGTGACCTTACACTGTATTCTACTGTTGTGACATTCATAGCATATCTATTGATATACTAAAGAGTGCGTTTGCAGCACACATTAAAGAATAATGAATGATAAATTCAGAATTATTTTGGAGAAAATATTGCTCAGACTATTGTAAGAATGGTTGCTGCATAATTTACTCACTCCTGTGACGATTTTCAGCTGAATTCAGTTTGAATGAAATGGGAATCACAGCTATTCACTCTCAGTTTATTGAGAATGGCACATCCCCTGGAGATTGGTCAAAGGAAAGGAAGGTTGGCATTTTCTCACTGTGCTTGCTAGTACGGGAAGGTGGAAGGATCGTAAAAGTTGGTGTAACATACATGATTCAGAGTTATCTGTATGTATTGGAAGTCAAGGTTACGATGGTTGCTGCACGGCTCTGCTGTGGAGCTCTCCCTTTCAGATCATGTCAAGTAAAGAGAAATCAGAGTGGCAGGCCCTGGACAGTAGAGGGCAGAGATGACAAAGGGCAGACAGCCTAGGTTTGACATGTGGGCCTTAAAGGAAAATTCCATCCAAAACAATTTCAGTACTGTAAACAAAACAACTTTTGATGATGTACTTTGCATTTCTGCATTCTGATACTAAATGTTAGCCCAGCGCTGTGATTTAGAATCACAGCACATTTTAAAGGATGGAAAAAAGAATAAGGGTGGCATGATTTCTTTTTCTTGTTTTCAACAAATCCCATGAAAGCGCGTCACAACTATGTGTTAAGTCATCTGCCAAAAGCCCAGAAAACCAGTGTTCTCAATCAGCTTCCTCCAACGAGCAATGTCGTCACTTATTTGAAGTGGGCGAGAAAAGGTGATGTCACGTATTTCTGCGAAGCAATGTTGGACTTAGCAATATTTAAGTCAAAATGTCATAACAGCTGTGGGATTGTTTACTGAAATCGGATCAAACCACACTAACACAGTCCTGATAAAGCATTATTTTTCTAACTTAACACTTATAAACATTTAACAGTATTATTTTGTTATGTTTTGTTTTTTGGAGTTTAACCTTAAATGTTGCACATATCGTAACAAATATGTAATGTTGGTTAGGGACTTCAATATGTTCAGATCACCTTCTCCAGTTGTTCATTTAAATTATGTCTTTTGGAGGAGTTCTGGAGGAGACGCTCAACGACTCTACAACCATAGAACCATAGGAAGCAAGCTGAAAATCCACTGTCACACACATCTAGTGACTTTATTTGGTAGCTTCAAGGCGTTGAATTTTCTCCACCATGTTCATGTCAGTGAATGAAAATATCAGCCACTGACATGTTTTTAACCATCAATAGTAGAATAGAAGAATCGGTTCTGTAAGATTAATGTGTTTGTTTTATTTTTTATTAGTTTTTGTCTTTTCATGGGATTTGCCAACAATAACAAAAAACACAGAATATGACCAGCCTTATCCTTTAAACTCGACAGTCTCACTGGTGACCATTTGCAAAGCAGAAGAGTCAACCGTAACAGTTTCTCACAGAACATCACAGCCAGAAGCCGTGACAAGGGCACCTTTCAACATGTGCCTTCCTACAACATGAAAATCTCACTCCTGTCATTATATCTATCTCCACCTATACACAAATATTTCCCTGCTAAATTCAGAAAATTACACATAACTGGATTGCCACAAATTATTGTGACACTATTCACTTAACCTTAGGTTAAGTCTGTGACACAGTTTGAGAGAAATGTGGGTACATCAAAATATCTAATTACAATAATTCACCCCAGCAGACATCCTGAAATGCACTTAACATCATCATCATCCTACATGGTCGATATCCACAAGTCTAACCATGTCCAAACGTGTGATTTTACTTAAAGGTGACTGGAAGGTTATTGCTCAAAATGGGATTTTCACTGCTGTCAGAAGCCAGAGGTCAGCTTTAGATTATGTACCATGCACTCCAGCTGACCTCTGATTTCACAGCAGAGGCCAAGAGCCTGTACAAAGGCAGCACTCATCCTCTGCTTCCACATCTGGTCGTGTGTTATTTTTCTTCTCCTCTGAGTTTCTGCTTTAAAAAAAAGTACCAAATCTAATGTATGACCTCTTCTCTTTCTCTAGATTGTCATACAAGCAAGAAACTGGGCAGTCAGAGTTTACTGAAATCATACATATCTCCACATATTATGTATATAAAAGGCTTTTTCTCTTCCCCAGTGAAAATGTTTGTTCTCCTACAAATCATGCCTCAGTGTACCTGAATTAGTCACTTAACTCGTGAGTACTTTTCCTTTCCTCCTTCATCTATGCGTCTTCTTTTGCTGATGTTGTATTAATTAGAACGCGACACAGCACTCTTCAGTGGAGGCTTTATCTTCAGAAAGATGTTTTATACGTCATAACAGATTTGTAAAAGAATAAGACACTCAATGTTTGTATTACAAAGGAGAGTCAGGGTGCCGGGGAAGTGTTATACACTTTGAAGAGTGTAAAAAATAAAACACACACTGATGTAGAATAATCTATAGACGCTAATGTTGTTTAAAGGCAGTTCTGAGTTCATTTTATTTTCATTTGTTGAAGTTTTGAAAATGATTTCCTGTTGGTGTTTCTAAGTGCTTGGATTTTAACAGCATTTTAGTAATTCTTTGTCGTTTTTTCTTTTTCGCAGTAATTTTACTACTGGAATCTAATCACAGTGTGTTCACCAGAAACATCATTATTGTTGTTTTTTTTTACTTAAAAAGTAGTCAATAAATGGGTTCACTATTTGAAAAATTAAAAAAAAAAAGCATACAGTACCATGAGGAATCAGACTTTTGAGAAATAACTCTTTTTTTTCTAACCAAAGTGTCCTGGAAGGAAGTCATCATGCTTTTGTAACCGAATAAAGGAATAAACTATGTATATGTGTTCGGTTTTTTATGGGAGCCGTATATCACACTGTGCCTTGGGCAAATGGGATATGATTTAAGATATTACAAGCAGAGGAGGATAAAGCGCTGCTTGGGTCTGAAAGGAGTGCAGTGATCCAAAAAGTAATCTCAGGCAGTCTGTCTTATTGAAAAAAAAGAGGAAGGAAAAAGTCACTGTTACATGAGTAGCTAAACAATTAAAAAAGAACCAACTTGTGTAGACTTAACAGCCCTTGCCGAAGTTGTACAGATTAGTGAGTAGAGATAACATTTAATTAAGCAGCACTGTCACCTTTACACAAAGTAATTTGCATGTGTATGTACATCATTTGCATTGCATAAAAGCAGGTAAAATGACTTGCATAGTCATAATGACAAGAAAGTAAACAGTAAACAGAGGCACAGTGGTGCTAGAAATTTACGATCCTGACATAAATATGACGTAATACAGTATATGATTTTCATGCAAATCATAAAACTAAATGAAACGGAACATGGTTAAACAATTAAAACTGAAAATTATTTGTTTATTTATTGTAGAAAAGATCATATCTCAAATATTTGTACGTGACAAATGCATGAGAAATTATTTCAGATTATGTTTTTGAAATGTTCCCTTTAACTGATAGCATTAACATAAAATGCTACTTATTTTAGATAGCTTTTGAAACATTTGAATATTCTGGTCCATTTTTGTCATTTAATTCAGCCACCTTTTCTTTTCCTGATCCAGTCTTTACTATTATGATATCTCTAATGCCTCCATTAAGACAGTAAGGGTCCCCTAAAGGCCCCAAAAGACAACCACATTATTTATCTTGTAGGAACAAGTTATTATCTTGCATGCACAAGATAATTTAGTGTATGTTTCTCTAATACGCAGCCTTCACAAATCACATGCATACGGCAAACAAATTAACCGTAAAAATAAAGCAAATGTTTCAAATATACTTGGGAAATCAGCCAAGTGTTAATATAAATGCAACTTAGCCCTGCAGATTTCAAGGCTTAGGATGCCTTTAAACTTATGCAGACAAATTACTTGCACAAGACAAAGACTTTGTTCCCACAAGAAATCTATCCTGTGCAAGATAAAAAAAAATACACCTTCTACACTTCAGAGGTCCATAAGAAAGAGATGAATTAAATGTCAATGTTTATTTGTATACGGTAGCTCAGTATACTGTAACAAATCACAAATTTGCCTCAAGGGGCTTAACAAGCTGCGCAGCAAATGAGACCCTCTGTTTATAGACTGTGATAAGAAAAAAATCCCCAGTAAAAAAAGGGTAAATAAACCTCAGAAAAATAAGTGGGGGAGTGGGGAGGGTGCTTTTCCAGGAGTGACAGGCCTGCATTCTGTTTGTTGGCCATGAGGGAGCAGATCCACAAGCTGCAAACATAATATGTATTATCGCTTGAAGATAGACTGATGACGATGATCTATAAACTGTTACCCAAAGCAACATTAGAATTCGTGGTTGTTTTTCTACATACTCAATCAATGTACTAAGTCCTGTATTAACTTGCTTTTTACCTTTGTTTTGGTCTCCACGCAATCCTGGAGAAATATTTGGCGCAAGGATGTTAAAGCATTAGTTTTGAACTTTGAATGCAGAACATCTTACTTGTTGAAACCAGCTGCGTTTGAGTGATGAAGAGACTGAGTAGTAAACTGAGATTAACCTATCCTCATCATATTTAATATGAATACCTGCACCATGTCCCTTTCTATTTAAAACAACATTAGTCCTACAAATTCCGTAGCTGTACTGCATGAAGTTTCACATTAGGCAATCCATGCAGTTCGTTGAATATATGTTGCACAATACCGTTTGAGCGTAGCAGCAAATTGACTTGAAGCCTGAACTCACTTCTTTTCACTAAGAAACAAGGAACAACCAGTAGCTTTAGTTATTTACTTTAATTCCTCAGTATATATATTTTTAAATTGCACTCCATACTGTGAAACCTCTAGCATGTGATCGTGCATATTTGAATATACTGCAGATGACAAGCCAAAGCAATATAACCTTGTCAGTTTGAGACAGGTATATTGAGTTTTATCAAAACATCTCCAATCACTTGCATAGGGAATGAAAACAAAACATTATTAATTATTTGAAATATTTGACTTGTCTCCTATGCTATTGTTATGCCTGGAAGAAGAAACTGTTATAATGATAAATATACAAATAAAGAATGTGTCATTGTGTGCTGTAATGGTTATTGTGAATATGTATATTTGTGTCTGTTCCTGTGTGTTACATAGAGATAGCAGGGTGTCACGCTGTGTCACACCCCATGATTAGTGACATCAACTGCCGGAGAGGCCCCGCTCTTTCTCACGCTGACATCCAAAGGTCTACTGTATAATTAACATCTCTCCTTCTGACGTTCTCCTTCTCTCTTTTCTCAGAGATAGGTGTTTCAACAGTCACAGGGATTTTTGCATTTCTGTTTACCACTTCTCACCCTGTTATTCTCCAGACTCTCCTTTATGACTTTAAAAGCAAAGTGCTTGAAAGGACTTGTCAGACACTTCACTGTGATTTCCCTGCATCACCTATTGTTGTGTAACAGAAATAAAAGGGCTGTACTAACCTCTTGTCCTTACTCCATGTTTGACATTTGTCCTGGGATGCCCACTGGACTTGAAGAGTCTCCACACACACACACACTGGCACTCTAAGATCATACTTTGGATGAAACTTATCTTAGGAGAATGAAATTATGTCCCCAGGTTTTTAAGAGCCCCAAGTAATCAGCCCTTATCTAAAATTAAATCTGGATATGGCACCTGTCCTCGATCTTTGACGACTAATAAATCACGTCCTAAAATTATGATGTCGTCCCAAACTATCTTAAGTAATACAATTTTAAAAAAGAAGCTTTTGACAGTGAAATAATAAAGATTCTCAGAAACACCTGCAGGTGTACTGATGATGGTGATGGCAGCAGAATTATTATATAGCAATGAAGAAGAAGAAGTTTGCTGAGGGAACCGTGAGAAATGAAGAGACGTGGACAAAGAAACGAAAGCTAAAGAGAGAGTCTCTTGTTCCAGTCTGGAGAGTCATTGAAAGTGAAAGCTGCTTAATTGTGTCCAGGTGCAGATTTCTCACACATTTTGTGTCTCTCATTAGAGAACTGTTGATGAGCAGCAGCATCATACCTACACAAGTCAACACATCCTCACACTAATAAGCATATTCACAGATTCTTAGGGACAGTTGATTAGCAACAGGGCCAGTTTCCAAGAACCTAGACAAACACAGGTGTGGACACACTCACACACCCACCCAAAATGTTTTAGCCCTGCAGGTAAATCTGTTATAGAGAAGTCATGTCACCTAAAATAATGAAAAACCTCCTCTAAAAATGTTATCTTTTTGTATTAAACATATGCAGTTTACAATGTTAACATTAATGTTAACACTCAATCCTTTCAGGTTTTTAAATATCAGACCATGGTGGAATAAATGTTCTCATTTGTAGTTAGATACCATTTATTTTGTCAGCTGGCAACAAGTGAAAAGCTGTAGCTATACCTAATTTTATCTAATTTATATGTGCTGATTTTCGCCAACTGACTTTTCAGGCAAGAACAACTGGTCATTAATGTGACTTATTTTATTAGACCTTTGTTATTTCATTCTAATAACCTTGTTTGCTGCTTACATGAACAGGCAAGACAGAGGTTAAGTCTATGTTATTATTTGTAACTTCATGAGAAGAGGACGTGAAAGTGAGGGT
>JAUBNQ010000002.1:6803553-6843367 GCA_032353495.1 Ctenopoma kingsleyae | reverse complement strand
ACCTACAGAATGTTGTCAAATATGGTCAATAGACAGACAGACAGCCATTCGCAGTCACATTCACATTCACATTCACACCAACAGGCAATTTAAAGTCACCAATTAACCAAACTACAAGTGTTTGGACTGTGGGAGGAAATTAGAGTACCTGGAGAGAACTGAGACAGGCACAGGTAGAAAATGCTAACTCCAAACAGCCTGCCAGCATGCCTGGATTTGAACCAGGGACCCTCTAGCTGTGACGTCACTCCTCCACTGTGCCTCCCTTTTTCATTTTAGTCTTGGTTGAGGTAGAAAAATTTCAATATCTAAAAGATTTGATAAAAGTTAAGTGTACCTTTATATTTCAGTAGACAAAGCCTTCATTTCATGCTGCCAGTCATCATTTTGTGGCTTTCGGAGAGCTGAAAAAAATTTTTATTAAAAAGGGACCATTTATCTTTAGCAGCTGATAAAAACAGTACAGGATCCACTTGGAAGAACAACATCTTGTGGAATATATAATAACTGATCCAGTATCTATGCAAAATAAAACGTATTTTATTTATTTCATTTTACTGTTGTTTCAGAAATCTGTTTAAGTCTAGCGCTTCACTTTAGTGAAACCTCTGTGTTGTCTGTGTTCTGCCTTGCAGGCAGTGCTTTGGAGATGGGTTGAACTGGGCTGGCTGTGCCATCATTGTCCTGTTGGGACAGCAGCGTCGCTTCGACCTCTTCGACTTCTGCTACCACCTTCTCAAGGTCCAAAGACAGGATGGCAAGGATGAGATCATTAAAAATGTGGTGGGTATATTATGTCTTATGTATTGACTCAGTGGATTAACAGACTAGTTTTGACTTGTTTTTTTGCACCTGTATTATCTTAATACACAGATTCTTCTCTGTTTTTGTTAATAGCCCCTGAAGAAGATGGCAGACCGCATTAGAAAGTACCAGATCCTCAACAATGAGATCTTTGCCATCCTCAACAAGTACATGAAGGCGGTGGAGACGGACAGTTCCACTGTAGAGCACGTTCGCTGTTTCCAGCCTCCTATACACCAGTCCCTGGCAACCACCTGTTGAAAAAGACCCTTCACACATAGTGTACACACACACACATTCCCCATAGTTGTGATTCTAATTTCTGCCTCTTGCTGGTCTTGTAGAGTTATATGTTACATTAGCTTCACGCTGACTGTAAGAATCCAAAGACAAGTCCTCTCAAACTGTTCCTCTCTCTGAAATGCGACTGTCTTTGGACTCTTCAAACCCACAGAAGTGGACCAGTCCAGAGGTAGAAGTGTATATTCACACCTTTTTCTTTTTATTTCACTATCACTATCTGTGTGGCTCTCACTCAGACTCGTGCATGCCTTCTCTAATTCCTTCAGCTGCACACCTGTCGATTGGACTGTTGACACAAATGCCAAACTAGTATTTCTGCCTTACAATCTGAATCCCTATTTGAGTCCATTAGTTTGCAAGTTGCATCCATTCAGAGTCACGAAAACTTTTTACAAATTGCAACCAAAAGCTGAGACAAAACTAAATCGAATAAGATTTAAATCAAATACTATTTCAATGAAGAACAAATTTTCTAGTTACATAGTTATTTAAAAAATTTTTTGCTCTCAAGTGCTACTACAGCTACTGTACTATCAGTACTAGCACAAGCACCATACACCTGTACTAACATTTTGTGTGTTCAAACTCTTCATCATTTGTATAATAATCTGGTGTCATGATGAATACTTACTGCATTACTTCTTCTACGCCTGCTTGCTTTCAAAGGAATGAAGGTACATCACATTTTTGATTTTGCTTTTATTTATCTTCGCAATCTGGTTTTCTTTCGCTGACACATTTGTATTCGGTACCAGTTCCACTGTAAATTTCACCGTTGAGCAAAGTGAAGTGTTGAGTGTTGTTAAGTGTTCTTGTTTTTAAATATTAATATTTTTATTTACCTGCCTCTCTACTACTGACTGGAAACCTCATCAACTGTTTTTTCTTTTCCCTCTTCTTGTCCGTTGCAAACATTTTTTTATAAATTGTACATGAATACAGTGATATTATTTACAGTTGGAGACACATCCTGAGTCGGGTGAATTCCTTTGCTTTTTCAAGAGTTAAAAAAAACAAACAAAAAGGTTAGAAAATACCTCTAGGATGTATAAAGACAGTGCTGTACTAGAATAACCTGTTTTGAGTGTGAATGAACGATGCTGGTCCAGAAGACCTACGAAACACAAACAGTGCACAACACTGCACATACAAAAAAAATCATAACTAAAATGTCAATTATATTAAAGGGCAGTTTCCTAAATATAGTCAGTATTTACTATTGTTGGAATTTTGCTTTAGATTTAGCAGTGTTATCAAAATATGCAAAAATTGTCCCTATTTTTTTTTCATATGAAGGAAAACAAATTAAGACGTAACTCTCCCTAAACAACCCTGTGATCTTTTTCTGCTCTGTTTTGAATGAACAAAGTTTCTTTTGTAACTCCAGTGTCTTTTTATCATATTTATTCAACTCTGACTTCTTGTTCATTTCACGGTTAATCTAGTAAAAATGAAGGTACCAATGTATCATCTCAAAACCTTAGCATGGCAAGTGTAATTTATTGTCATCAATGGCTCCATTTGTGACATGAGGCTTTGTTTATGATATTGTTGTACAAGTGACCATGTTTTCAAGTACAAAAAAATGGAGAAAAGAGTATAATATGTACAACAATGGTCCTGCAAAGGATTTGAAATTATGTTGTATTTCCATGAAATAAAAAATGTTTAACTGAAAAATGAAGCTGTGTTTAGGTTGTTGGTTTCACTGCTGGTTCTGCTTTTACCACATATTTTTAAAAGCATTGTCTTCTGGGCTTTTGACTTACTGACATGAGGTTATCTAATTTTACACATATAGCATGCAGCTGGTACCATTACCCCTCACTGAAACCAATCTGTTCTTTTTTTAACATGTAGAAATCAAAAGCTGTCATACATTTATGCAAAAATGTAAAGAGCTCAAGTGGTGAGGAACAACACAAGAGAAACTTAAAAACAAGCTGATTATACTCCAACATTGTCTAGTTGAACTGTATGGAAGTGTGGCACTTCCTGAAAGAAAGTGTGCTCCATAGATGAAGTCCTAGAAAGACTCCACACTTTTAAAGAGAAACATAAAATTCTGACTTGATTTTGCTAAAATGCATGTTGACCCACAGTGGTCTGGGACATTGTCCTTTGGTTAGGTGCAACAAAAATGACAGCTCTGTGTTCACAGAAGAAAAGGTGCATTAAAAGCTATAATTGTGCATAACAATATTAATTTCTGGGTAGTATTTTGCCCTTGTCATTTAAATTTGCTGAAATTGATGCAAATGTAAAAGATGATTTTTTAAGAAACTGATATGACAGACATTGTCTGTACAAAAAGGCCCAGAGCTGCATTTTTGGAGGAGGCTAAGGTCCTTTAACGTCTGCACCACGCTACGGATGTTTTATGAGTCTGTGGTGGCCAGCATCATTTTCTTTGCTGTGGTTTGCAGGGGCAGCAGCTTGCAGGTGGCAGACACTAACAGACTGGACAAACCGGAGGGCTGGTTCAGTTCTGGGTGTGGAGCTCGACCCTCTACATGTTGTATCTGAAAGGAGGATGCTGTCTAAACTCCTCTCAGTCCTGGACAATCCCTCCCACCCCTACACAGTGTCCTGGCTGGACAGAGAAGCATGTTCAGCCGGAGACTAATCAACATCAAGTGCTCCACTGAACGCCACAGGAGATCATTTCTGCCTGTGGCCATAAAACTCTACAATTCCTCACCCCTCTGTAAAGGGGAGGGGGGAGAACAACAACCATAATTATTATTATCTAAATCCATTTTGAGATTTCTTCTTTCTTATCATGTTTTTTGTTTTTGTATATTCTGTGCTTTGTGTATTTGTGTATTAGTATTCTGTGTTGGCGCTGATCTTTTGTTTCTGGTTGTGGTTCTTTTCTTTCTTTTTGTACTGAGAGCGGCTGTAACGAGGCAAAACAATTTCCCTCTGGTATTAATAAAGTTTTTCGAATCTTGAATCTAAGCCCATTTCCGCTTGTCATTGGTACCTGTAAAAACTTCTATTGTGTACAAGTTGATGGGTTGCACATGATTAAATTATAATAATAGTAAAATATTTCAAAATACTGTCATATCTGAATTTACATTCGTATTTTGCAGAACTTATTAAAGAGTTCAGTTGTTCGTCGGGTGCAAATTTGAGAAGATAATAAAGCTAGACATGTGGCGTCACCCAGGACTGAATGCCTATTGGCCACACGTACGTAAACGTACGTATGACGTTTTTTTGAAATTTCAGCGGTGGAGCGTTTGTTGTTGTGTCATCTGGAGCTGCGCTGCAGCGTTGTTGAAATTGAAAATTAGTCAGGTACATCGGCTTAGAAATGTCTTTTTCGAGAGCTCCTTTGAAAAGATTCAACGAGCACGTAGGTGAGTAAAAGGAAATACTCAGCAGCAGCTCGTAGCTTGTTGTTAGCTTAAGTTATTCAGAGGTAAGTAGCTTGTTAGCTGACAGACGTTAGGTTTCGCTAGCTATGCTAAGCAAACGTTACGTTTTGTCAGTGGAGTATCCTGTTAAGTTAATTTAAGTTAATGGAACAAAGTAAAATATAGAAAGCCAACATGGTTTGCATATTGTAAATAAGACGCAAACATTAATCTTCACTTAACGCTAAACAGTTTTACCTAATTTGTGATTTTGGCCGAAGCTTGTACCCCTGCACCAGGGTCTTATGAGATTAAACCTGGAGAACTGAAGGGAGCTGCGTCCTTCGACAAATCTGATCGATTCAGACCTGCTAAGGCAGGTAGGTAAATGCGGTAAAGATCGTGCAGTGAAGAAAGAAAACAAATATATTTTCTGAAACATCACTTTTTGTTTTGTTATTTTTTCGTTATCCGTGTCTCCAGCCGCTGGGGCTCTTCTGCCACCACCATCGCCTTCCAGAAGTGTCTTGGCGTCCCCTGTCCGTAGGACTTTGTCGGTTGACGGTCTAGTAAGTTTTCTTTATTTGCACCATGAAGTAATGCCACTTCAATAACAGCATCTGCTAGTTTTTAAACTTCTCTGTCATAAAATTAACATTAACATGTTTGTCCTTTTTTTTTTTTTTTAAGGCGGAAGGATTTAGTGCAAAGAAAGATAAAAATGCCATGACTGTGGAAAAGAAGCAACAGAAACTCTTAGAAAAAGAGGTACACTTAATTAATCAAACACTTGGTCATCAGTTACCAGAATATGTTTATGTATTTATTTATTTACTTGATAAGGGCTTCCTGTTACTCAGGAAATCAGAGAGAGTGCAAAACCAAAAGGTTTTTACATTTAACTACAAGTCGATAACTTAAGCTTTGCATCCTTATAGATCCGGGCCTTAGTACAGCAGCGGGGGGAGCAGGACCGTCACTTGCTGGCTCTGGAAGAGGAGATGAAGAAGGTCGAGGCCAAGTTGTTGGCTGCAGTCAGGGAGAAGACAGGCCTTGCTGCCAATGTTACCACTCTTGAAAGACAGCGGACTGAGCTCAAGAAAATCAATGAGTTCCTAAAAAGCAAGGTGTGCTTGGTTCAGTGTTTTTAGAAATCCTGTCTCAGTTACACCTAGATGAGATGTGTCTTTTGTGCCTAAAACCTTTTTTTATTTCTTAGGAAATTGTGACTGACCATTTGTTGTTTTACTAGGTCTCTGCTGACACTACAAAAAAGAGAATCAATTCATTAACGATGGAATTGATGGAGGCCCGGAACACTTTGGATGTCAAAAACAAGGTATGATTTGTGTAGCCTTTATTTCAATAATAATAATAATATTTCAATTTCATTTTATTAATTTAATTCCAGCTAAACATTATATAAATGCTGTATTAGATTGTTCATATACATTATGTATATATTGTATGTATGTATGTGTGCGTGCATGTCCAGGAGTTAAGTGTCCTGCAGATTAACAGTGAAGGTCAACTGAAGGTGATGGAAACTGACCTCCAAGCTTCCAAGGCTGCTGTCTCTGCCCTGAAAGAGAGGAATAAAGATTTGGGTAATATTTATCAAAATATAGTCCTGCTAATAAGACAAATTTATTTGCTAATGTGTACATGATGTAATCAAGCATTTTATCTTTTAGAGGACCTCCACCAAGTGATGAAAATGCAGAATGAGGAACTGGAGAATGAAAATGCTAGGTTACATGGTGAGTTCTGTGTATCGTGCTTTTTTTCCTTTTCACTCATGTACTTGTTCTTATCCATAACTACTAGTAAATACACATTTCTAATGGTTCAGGCTCATTATTAATCTATCTTAGCCTGATGTCAGCACATGAAGAAACACATATCTCCCCATTATTTCTCTTTCTGTACATATAAAGATCAGTGTTAACACTTGTTACTTGCATATACAATTACCCACCATTCTGTGTTTTCAGCTTTGATACGAGAGCTGAAGGAGGAAGTCAGAGTTGTGCAGGGATATCTGGACACAGCCAATGATGAGATCCAGGTATAAACTAGGTTTAAAAGTCAATATCTTAGAGATATTTATTTTTCTTTTTTTCATGCTATGTGAAAGCCGTACATGATGATATTTCCATTTGTAGGACCTCCGCTTGAAACTCCAGGAGAAGACACAGGAGAGCACTGTTTCAAGTTCTCAGCTGGAGAAAGTAAAGTAAGCAGATCCCTAGTGCATCCTCAAAGCCCTCTGGATCTGAACTGTATGCCATGACACTCTTTTGTCACTTCTCTGCAGACACCTAGAAACTGAACTGGAGCACTGCATGACAGACCTAGAAATGAATCAAGATTTGCTGAGGCAAAAAGAGGAGGAGGTGCTGAAATTCCACCAAGAGCTGCAGGTGTCAAAAGATGCTTTATGGGAAGTGGAGACAAGGTTAGAGAACCAAGAGCTGGAGCTGAGGTCTTCACAGAAGGCAGTGACAGACATGGAGAAGCAAATGAGTGTGGCCAACCAAGAAGTTCACGACTCTAATGCCACAATACGTCAGCAGGAAGCAGAGCTTGCCAGACTAAGGGAAGTCCTCAGAAGGACAGAGAACGAGCTGGACGAACGAGTGGCACACCTTGAACAACGATGCCTTTTCTCTGAGGAAGAGAGATGTGCGTTTATCACAATCCTGTTACTATGTCAATTGCAAAACCAGATTGCAAAAAATGTGATGTCATGTGTATATATTTTTTCTTCTTTTAGGCAAGACACAGGAGGAGGGGTTGAGGAGAGTTCAGGAGTTGAAGATAGAGCTCAGCTTGCTGAAGGAGGCTAAAAGAGATGAGAAAAAGAGACAGATTCAGCTCCAGCAAGAACATGCTGCGCTTACTGAAGAATTGGCCAAAGAAAAAGTTACACAAAATTTTCTGTCTTACATGATGCACTTCTTTTTAAAATCCAGTGTTGTGACCCCTAAGTTTTAACTTACTCTTTCCTATTTTCTGCAGGCGCTTGTAGACTCCTTGTCTGTGCTTGTGAAGCAAGAAAGAGAAGAGTCTGAGGAGAAGTTGAAACACTTAACAGAGGAGATGGAGGAGGTACTGGGAGAGCTTGCCATGTTGGAGGACCAGGACCAGAAGAGACAGGAGATTTTGGAGAAGAGTCAGGAGGACGTCCAGAAGCTGCACGAGGAAAACGACGAGCTGGAGAGGCAGCTGAGAGATACCAGGGCACTACTAGAAAGGTAACCACAGAAAGGCCAAACCTGGCATAAGAAGTGTTGATGGAAAAGGAAAAAGTAAACCTTGCATGTCCAACTATTTTCAGCACAAGTATCAAGATGAAGTTTGAAATTCATACTTTTAGATTTTGGATTTGTTGGCACTACCTGTGTGTTACTATTTAGAGTCATAGGCTTCTGACAGCAGACATTGAGTTTAAAGTAGAGAAAAAAAGACAGGTTGCTAGTCCATGACACAGACAGTGGGGGTCACTGTCTATTTCTGTTTAAGAGCAATTTCAATTCGTGTCACTGTTTCATTTTTTAATGAGGAGAGCTGGGGCATATGGGGAACTGAGAGATGGCAAGAAGATATTGATGAGGGGAAAAAAATAGGCATGACACTCGATGATCTTTTGATGTACAAATTACAAGGGCTACAACTAGCAATTATTTTATTATCAATTAATTTGTCAGTTTTCTGGATTATTTTAGTCGTTTAGTCCAGTCGTTCCTGATGTGTTCAGTCTGAAATACACCCACAGTCCTGTTACATGAGCAAACACCACTATCATTATGTGAAAGGCGAGGTACACTCTGGACAGATTACCTGTCTTTCTCCGGGCTGACACAGAGACAAACACTTACATTCACATCTACAGGCAATGTCCAGGTCTCCATTTAACTTAACTGCATGCAAGGAAACCAGAGTACCTGGCCTGGATTTGGCAGCTCTAATCGTCACTGTGCTGCCCCATTATTTTCATGTTATTTTGGTAAACATTCACTCTGTTTTTACTTGTGCCAGTAGTCTATGATCTGTTTACCTAAACAGAACTTTTAGTAATCAGTTGACTACAGTTTCACCTCACCGCTTTAAGTTAGGCTGAATCTTGATACACACACCCCTTGTTGGGAATCACTAGTTTAAGCCAGCATGTTTATCACAGGCCAAGATGGTGCCTTCAAATGTTTTGTTTGGCCCAAGCAAAGTTATCAAATCAATGCAGTTTAATGATCTCTCTACTGACTCTTGGATAATAATTAATAATGAAGAATTGTGTTTCCAGGGCAGTAATGTCCAGCATGTCCAGGGTGCCTATATTTAAAGCAATATACCTGTATGTTTTTTTATTTCTAGTAAGAACAATGATGTGGCTGCAGATGAGCATTTAGCAGCCACGAGCGAACTCCAAGAGGCACACGCAAACTCACTGAGCAAGATGGAAGACATTGTAGCAGAACTGGAAAGGTGAGTGCTCGAGTGTTTCTATTTTTTCTTTTAAAACACTGCTGAAACATCTGTTTGATTTGTGTTTGTGTGAAATAATTCTGTCAAATATGTAAGCTTCACACACACTGCCTTTCAGCACCAAAGATGCTCTAAAGAGATCAGAGGAGAGACAAAAAGAACTGGAACGAGAAGTTGAGAGAGTGACGCAGCAGACGAAGGAGGAGGTGGACAAAGTGGTTAATCAGAAAGAGGAGGAGATCCAAAGAATGCTGCAAGTGCTAGAGGAGCACCAGGAGAGGCAGTGTGCTGAAGCAAAAGCCATGGAGGAGAATACAAGGTATGCTTTCAGTTCACTTGGATTCTATGTTGAAACAATTTTCACTTTCCCACCTTTTTATATTCTATTATTCCTTGACTTGATAGGATATTGCTGGAGGTGCAGACTCACCTTGCACAAAAGGATGAGGAACTGAAAGCCATGGAAAGAAACCACACTGGCCTGATAAGTCAGTTACAGCAGGATCTAGAGTTGCAGAAAAGGGAGAAAGAAGCAGCACTGGGGCAACTAGTGGAACAGAGGGGTCTGAATGTAACACAGCTCCAGGATGAGAAGGAAAAAGCCCAGAAACTGCTGGAGGAGGTCAGCCAGGAAAAAGAGGGAATAATGGAACAGCTTAAAAAAGAAAGAGAAGAGCGAGTTAGAATAGAGACAGCGCTCCAAGCATTAAGAGGAACTTTTGAGGCTGAAAGGAACGATCTGCAGCAGGTCAAGTCAGAAGTGCCTAGATTACAGGCAGAACTCATGAGAGTACATGGGGAAAAGAAGAGTCTTCTCTCTCGAGTAGAACTCATAGAGCAGTCCAGGCTCGCTCTTGAGAATCAACTAAATGTGGCAGAGCAGGACAGAAATCGGCTTCAGTCCCAACTTAATCAGGTAGAGCAGGAGGGTGTGAGCTTCCAGACTCAAATAGAGATAATGGAGGAGACGATGCAGGCCCTGCAGCAGCAGGTCGAAGAACATCTGCAAGACAGACAGGCTCTTCAGAGGCAGGTAGAAATACTGACTCAGGAGAAGGTTACGCTGCAGTGGGAGATGGAGGAGCAGCGGCAGGAACTCGAAAGACAAATATCTGAAGCACAAGAGAAAAGGTGAATGAGACTAGATTTGTTTGTTTTGTGTATGCTTTATTATTTATTAATTTACTAATCAGTAATTTCTTCAAAGCTTCCCAAGTTCAGAGACAGAACAGTGGAGGCAACTATATGAGGAGCTGTTTGCCAAAGTCAAACCCTTCCAGGTCAGTCACATGCACACGTGAAATCTCAATATTGCCTAAATCCTCTGTCACTGAAGTTGCTCTAATCATGTTTTAGATTAACTATAGGAAACCATGATTAACAGTAACTGAGCTTTTTTTGTCCTTTGGTTAGGTGCAAGGTGGCCTTTTTTAGATAACAAGGAAATGGCACACGAACTGAGAATAGATTGACATGATCAGGCCCAGCACGGCTGTTTCCAGCAAAATAAAGCTCTAAGACAAGCTTTAGCAACTAGCTGGATTTTTTTTCCCCATTGGAGTAGGATAGCTGTATTTCTGGCCATATGTCAGTTGCCTTGAACTACACCTCTAAGTAAATGCTGCAGCTTAATGTCTGCTCAAGTGGTAAATAGACAGTTGTTTGCCATATAAAAATAATACTGTACATGTACAAGTGTTTACCTCCTCATATTGTTGTTGGTATGTTCCCACAGGAACAACTAAATGCATTTGCAGCTGAGCGAAATGCACTACTCAACGAGAACGGGGCAAATCAGGAGGAATTAAACAAGTTGGCTGATGCTTACGCTCGCCTGCTGGGCCACCAGAACCAGAAACAGAAGATCAAACACGTGATGAAACTGAAAGATGAGAATATTTCCCTGAAACAGGTGAAACATAAGAATCTGCTTTCCAGAACACACCCAGGTTTTTTTTTTTGGTCCATTTGTTTGTTTTTCCCCTCAACATCAGTCGCTCAGACTTCATCCTTATTTTTCTTCTGTTTCTATGTGTGAGAAGGAGGTGTCTAAGCTTCGCTCCCATGTGAACCGACAGAAGAGTGATTTGGAGCAGCTCAAGTCAAAACTACCTGGTGCTCCTCGACGCAGGTTTGATCCCAGCAAAGCTTTCCAACACAATAAGGAGAACAGGCAAACCGAAGCAACTGAACCTCTTAGAGAAGGTAAGCATTACACTATCCTCACTGTAAGACTTGATATGGCTTGTGGCAATATTTGATTTGTATAATTTTTGTTCATGATTTTGTGTGGAATCCTAATTCATTGTTTATTTTGTCAGGAAATCATTATGCGTAGTGGAGCTCTTCTACCAGACAAGAACTGACAAGTAATTTGCTGTTTTAATTTAAATTAACTTTAATTTCTAAAGCTTAGTCTTTTGAATACTTATTACAGTCTTACAAATGTTAACTGCATTCAGGTAGTAGTCTGTTTATCTGTTTTGATTTTATTATTTCTTAAGAGGTTTTAGGAGCAGATGGTGTGTGTGTGTGTGTATAGGAGCAGCGTGTAAAAACAAGGACGTAGATGGATGCAAAACTTAAGTGCTTACAATTCAGAGAACAAAAGCATAATTGGCTCAAAAATGTAAGATGCAGCATATCGATGAGTTTCTATGTTTGTAACTTTGTAGCAGATCTTATGTGATAGAGCATTTAAACCTTTCTTATTTGTAAATAAAGACAGATTTTAATACACTTCTTAAACAAAAGTGTTACTGAAATTTATTTACTTCCAAAGTGTAAAAATGTTTACACTACACTACAAAGCCTTTATTACTTTAGGTCCTTCTGGCTATGTCTGTCCTCAGCCAGTAGAGAGCACTCTAGGACTGCAGCCGCAGGTTAGTGCACAGCAGCAAAAAACCATTGCTACCTATGTTTCATCCACAGTATACAAAGGACACAAATTCACATGTTTGCACAGAGGAGCCTTAGGTTATGGGTAATGAAGTTTTATTTTCTTCAGTTGATAAGACATAGCCAGTGTTGGTCCAGAAATCGACTCCAGGACCTTTTTACAAGCCATGAGTGGTGCTAGTTGTGGAGTGTTAAGTCAATCGCAGTAGCCTTCCAGGTGGTGAATGCTGCATGGCCTATGGCAGCATTGCTCCACGATGCCTCTCTTCACCTTGGGCTCATCGTGTACAGACAGAGCCCTCCACAGCCGCTGCTTTTGCCTGGCGCTTTTAGACAGGAACCCTTTGAAGAGGAGAAAGTTTCCATCGCCCTGTGTTAAATCCTTCTCAAACTTAAACTACCATTCAGACTGTTTACACTTTTATGTAGACTTAATAGTTGGGTAATCTGATCTCCCCAATCCATTCAGTCTTGTTAGTCTCTACTTCAAGAGGAGAAATGACAGAGCTAGCTAACTTATGTCTCTAAAGTTAACTTCAAAACATCAATAGCATGTTTGAGGCAAATAATGTGTTTTGGGAATAATGTAATGAGGAATTTGGGGATTTCACAAGATTTGCCACTATCGGATTTGTCTCATCACAGATGTTGAAAGCAACAATAAGAAAAAGCAAAGCCACACCACTAAATTCAAAAGACGTCGCAGCAGTCTTTGTACACTAACAATAGTTCAGAGACATACATAAATTTAGTTCAGTAAAGCTTCCAGTATGTTCCCTAAACAGTTTTCATCCAGCTAGCATCCAAATTGGCATTCTCATTAGAGTCTCAACTTTGAACATGGTAGGCAGAGGCTGCTGGGATACAAAGCCAACCTGGGGTTTCGGGGCAATGTCATACTGTTCTTTTCTGATCTCCCACCATGAAGGGCACAATTAAAACTTATTTTACATGCCTCAAACAAAATAAGTCACAGCTGTTAATGCAGCCTTACCAAGCAGATGTTCCAGGTCCCGCTTGTGAGGTCGGTTTGGACTGTAGAAAAAGCCCCTTTCACCACAGACGAAGTAGAGGGCGTCCACCAGGTGGGAGCCGCACAGGTGTTGGACAGGGGCCGTAGACACCCCTTGGGAGTTGAGTATGAGCAGTAACATCACAGACACCACCCATGGTACCCTGGCCATAGGAAGGAGACCTCTTGGAGTACTAAAATGGTACACATCTGATCAAATTTTTATGTTATTTTTCAAAGACAAAGAATTAAAGTGAATCTACCTATCAATACTTAATACCTTGAGGCCAGATGGTCAAAAGCTAAAAGTGCTCATGTTTGATCTGATCTCTCTTCATGACACGCATTACAAGACCACTTTTCTTTTCTTTTTTTTAAGTTGAGATATAGATATTTTGTAATGTTTGAAATTCTACTACTCCAGACAACCTCAGGTCTTAAGAGTATAATAGCCCAGAGACAACATATAAGGCACGCAGCAGTATCCCAACTCAAAATAAAGGCTTTGAAGTGAGCTGAAAACTGAATAATTCAGTCTTTCATTTCAAGGCCAGGATGAAAAGCTGCGATGAAACAAGGTATGTAGAAAACTCATAGGATGATGTCTGACTCCAAATCTCTAAATGTTACAAATAAGCACGTGGCGAGCAGAAAAAGTCAAAGATTGAGAAAAGTGATGACCTTGGTGGTCTTCAAGCTGTGATATGATGCATCTAAATGACTGAAATAACTGGACAGTTTTAAAGATAAACTGACCTCCAAAACTGATATGTTTTTGATGTTTGGTATTTTGTAGTTCTTATTTGTGGCAAAGGTTATGTTTAATGTTATTTCTACACGGCTCCTATTGAAGAAAATTGAAAATGGATTTTATTTAGATTACTTTACTTTTATGCCTCAGATTTTATCTTAGCACCATCTATTACAAGCCAGAAGGGCTGCCTGTGTCCCCAAATCATCATCATGGATACTGTCAGTGTATCCTCAAGGTCAGTCCCCAGCTAGTAGTCCATATCAGCAGCTATAGTGCTCCAGAGTGGGAATGATCTGTCTAGAATTACAGGATTGTTATTAGTTAAATCCCATTTGTGATGGATATTCTCCTGGGTTTGAAGTTCAGCTCCTGTTTCAAGGTGAAAAACATATTTAGCAGTCATTTAGAAGCTATATAGACCTTTTGTGGACACCTTATAGTGTACTGCAGATTACTGGATAGAAAATGAATCATTTTAACAGTGCCTTTAACAATGCACCTGTGCCAACATTGGCAGAGCGCTCCTTCTGGCCCGCCACTCCTCTATCTGTCTTGGCAGCACGCCAGGCTCCTTGGCACAATAGATTAGTTGAATTATAGATGCCTGCCTGTGCTACTCTTTACTTTCTTCCTAGTAGTTATACATATAAAACTTAAAACTGAAATCTTGAAGGAGTGCAGAGAAACGTACCTGTGTTTGAGGCCTCAGTGTAGCAGAGCGGCTTGTGGTTACAGATGAAAAGCGCCAAGTCCTATAGGACTATAGAGGTGCAGAGAACATCTCTACTTGGCTACCTCTCCCCTTTATAACTCCACACCTCCACCTGCCAGCCTCAGCGGAAAACGGCATGGTCCTCTCATTAACACCTTGACCTGTAAGCATGTTGATCTGCTCTTGAGTGGCACTAAGTCATTTAACAGAGTACAAACTAGAAGCAGATCTAGAAATAAAGTTGAGAAGGCAGTCACCCAAAGTGATACCCAATTCAACCCCTGCTGTGTGGCCTGACTGGCACTGCTCACATGCTGACAAACACCATATGTTGCATTCAGATCACATAGTGTTCATTAGTAGCCTCTTCAAGGCTTTTTAGTGCCCACTAGTGGTGTATTTAAGAT
Organism: Ctenopoma kingsleyae; assembly: GCA_032353495.1. Taxonomy (NCBI): domain Eukaryota; kingdom Metazoa; phylum Chordata; class Actinopteri; order Anabantiformes; family Anabantidae; genus Ctenopoma; species Ctenopoma kingsleyae. Next base: position 6,828,624 of record JAUBNQ010000002.1, on the reverse strand, counting down.
TGAACTGGGTGCACATGTAATGAGTCTTTGACTAGAAACAAGTGTGTTTGTGTCTACATCAGTCTCTTTTACATAATTTTTTTTTCTGATTTCTAAGAATGTTTGTCTAAAACAAATTTAGACTTTTTTAAAAGTCAGACCTTTAGTACAAGTATAATGAAATGACAGAAAGTTATGCTGTGTCTCGTATGGTTTTGCAGAGTCCAGCCTGGCAGTCTTTCTGTTTCTTGAGGTTTACCAGGGGTTTGCATCTTACAGCTGTTATGTTGTGGCCATGAGGTCTCATGTATCCATATTTCCTGGAGAGTAATCTTGACAAGTTGCGGAGAGTTTCTATTTTCATGTAAATGAAATTTTAATAATCCACAAGACAAACTACTTGTTCTACCAGGTTGTTTTCCATTACCATGTACTCAACTACTGATTCACAAATAGTTTGTTACCAAAAATGTTTTTTATATCTCTGATAGTTTTGCTTTTTTAAGCCTGATTATCTTCTTCACTTCATGATGCTTCTCATATTGACAGACAAATCTCAAATCTAACCTCATGTGAGCTCACAGATGCCCAAGAAATGTAGTTCAATTGAACCCATGCAATATCTTCGTTCGTTTTAAATAAGCTATAATCTCACAGACAGATCTTTCAATACTTAGATAAACCTACTGAAATTTAAACAGAGACCTGACTATTTTTGGAGCATATATTTTCTTCCTTATGTTGCATGTTATTGAATCTTATCTAATAGACAATCCACTGCATACAATAAAAATGCTCTACAAACAGTCTTTTGAAAGAGGACATTTTAATACATTTCTGACATCTTTTTGAGATTATTATGATAGATTCTGAGTGTTAACACTGAATGTGTTATGATTAGCTCTGAAATATCAAAGTGGACCCAACAAAGCAGTTTTAATGTAACACTGAATAGAGGGGGCACCAGTTTCTTATTACTTTCAAATAAGGACACTTGTCTGTAGAAATCTGATGTTTGTATTCAGTTTTTGTCCAGAGGTTGCACCATTCAGACAGTTTGCTTTTGGTGCTGCAGAGTTATCTTTGCCCTCAGGGTAGTAGAGCCAAGCCTTATATTTTATGGAAATGATGACAACATAAATGCTGCTGAAAATGCTACCATCTTTAGTGATACAACACAAGTGGTAATTTGAAGCAGAAATAAGCCATAAATGTAGAGCTACATTTTTTTTTTCCATGTGGACATATTTGAAGTATCAAGAAGCTAATTACAGCTAATTACAAGAAGCTTTATTTTGTCATATATAACATTTCTTCAGTCTGACATGATTAGATATCCTTCTAAGACTAAAATTCTACCTGGAGCATGTGTTCATTTCCTTAAACGGATACATTTAAGCTAAGTGACAGTAGATGGCAGAGTTTTTTTTAAAGCCCTATTAATAAAAGAAGGTTTTTTTTAGATATGATAAAAGAGAAAGGTGGGAAGAAAGCTATCCAGCACCTTGACACTTCGATTTGAGAAGGTGTTAAATGTAGAACTAGGAAAGGTCCAACTTTGCCATGCTTTGAAACTCGTTTCTCGGGGGAAGAGAGCAGAGCAGCAAGAGCTGTGAACAACAGGCACATCCTTCTCACCCCGGTCGCATGGCTGCTTCAAACACGCACATCAAATAGCAGAGGACTAGCAGACACCCCAGACATGCAGAGACAGACAGAAGTTGGGTGGAAAGTCGGCTGGGTCCCTAAGGTGGGAAGTTACGTAACTCGTCTTCTCTTCTACTGCGTTTGAGGAGATAAAAGGGAGTGAGGAGTTCATCCTAGTGAGATGTTGTTAATCTGCTCTGAGAGTGAGCCTTTTTACTCCCATAATTATCCCAGACTTTCTGAGGATAGAAACTGAAGAGACTTAGAACATCAAAAAAATCGCTGACTGACGCAGCAGACAACAGAAACAGCTTGGATCATTATGTTTTTTTTGTGGGAGTTTGAAAGCACAAGTAATGAGACAGATTTCCATAAGTCAACGCTGAGAACTGGATACCAATACAAAGTCTCCAAAAAGATTCATCTGTGATTGGATGGAACAAATCTTTGAAAATTTAACCATTGCTGTTAAAAAGCACTATAGATTAAAAACAGAAATCATCAAAGAAGTGCAAAATAAAAAAAGAAAGCCGAGAACGTCTTTTCTGAATATTTGGCAAGGGCAAACATTGTCAATTCTGCCAGGTCAAGAGGCCTTGTCATATGCAAGCATTGTTTCATGCATGTGTGTGCAGACACAAAAGACAAACCGGGTACATCCATCTGTTCCAGACACTACCCTCCATGTGTGTCACAGCCTTATGGCTCAGATCCATGACAGGACGCCACAGAGTTTCAGAAAATGCTGGTGTGTCTGTGTGTGTGAGGCTGTGAACGATGAGGAGAGGGCTGCCCTGGTGTCTGCACTCTCCTGTCCTGTAAGTGACAGTCACTAATGCAGTACTAACCTCTGTCATGACCTACTTGGCTATGCCACCTCTGTCCGGATTGTCACAGAACACACACACACATTAACAATGAATAAAACAATCTCCTTATAATTCCAAAGGCAACTTTTTTAAAAAACAGGACTTGATATGTAGCACACTCATGCACATAGAGATATAGAGAGACACTGAGCAGATTAGAATTAGAAGTTGACAGGTTGGGTTGGGTAAGAGAGCTTGGTAAGAGCATGGTTTGACAGCTGAGAAAATGACTACATGTTAGAAATGTGACAAGTCCCCAAGAGAGGGGTGAGGCAGGACAGAATGATGGCCAGTTTGATTTTCAGGCCAGAAAAGAGATTTCTCATTAAACTCTCATGCGACCAGTCTTTTCAAGTTGAGCAAGAATTTCATTTAGAACTGGCATTTTTCTAGTTTGCATGAGATGTCCTTAAGTTTGATGGGTTGATAAGAGAGAGGCTTGCTTCCTGTTTGCAGGGACGTTTTTTCACACCACGTCTGAAGGGAGAAGGATGTTGTGTCTCTTTGTATTGTGACCTTCCCAACTGGGTATTATGACCCTTCAATCCACCAATGGGAAGTGGTATCACTTTGAAATGTGCTCAGTCGCTTACATTTCTCACAGAAAGAGGGTGTTGATTCACTTGGGGTTGACGTGATACAGTCTTTGTCTTGTTGATGCTGACAGCATTTGAAATCAGTTTTATGGTTGCATCCCTCTGCAGGCATGGCAGTGGTTATGTGAAGCTGCCAACATGAAACTGAACTGTCTAAGTTCTGCTCCAGAGGTAAGAAAACCTCCAAGAAGTTATAATCATACAAAATGACATAAAAGCCTTCAGTGGAAAATCATCAACCCATGGTGCGCTGTATTCAATATCACACTGAAAATCAAAGTGAAAGTTTGAAGTCACAGGTTCTGATACATAATGTCCTGTCAGTGTGCAATTGAATTTGGATCAGGGGAACATGAGGGCTGGGCAGTGTCATCAGTGCCTCTATCATCCAGGACCTAGTGTCTACACTCATTGGCCACATGAGGCCAGGCATTGTCCTGCTTTAGGAAGAACCCAGGTCACACTGTTCCAGTGTAAGGGTTTTGACAGTTGTTCTGAGGTTTTCATCCCAGTATCTCATAACAGTCAGGGAACTACTGGCTATGGCATGTAGGTCTGTGCCACCCTTCATGTCATAGCCAAGGACATGCCTCCCCAGACTATCACTGTCCTGCCACAAAACCGGTCATACTCGTCAGGCAGCATAATGTTCACCACATTGTCTCCAGACTCTTTCACACCTGTCACATGTGCTCAGTGTTAACCTGCTCTCGTCGGTGAAGAAAATGGGGGGCCAGTGGTGGACCTGGCAATTCTGGTGTTCTCTGGCAAATGCCAATCGCGCTGCATGGATGGTGCTGAGGTGTGAGCACACGTCATATTAGAGGACACCCAGAGCCATCGTGCCACCTCATGGAGTCTGTATCTGACAGTTTGGTTAGAAACGTGCACATCAGTAGCCTGCTGAAGGTCATTTTGTAAGGCTCTTGCTGTGCTCCTGTTGAACAAAGGAGCAGATAACGGCCCTGCTGCTGAGCTGTTGCCCTACTACTGCTCTGTCCAGCTCTCCTGGTGTAACGACGGGTCTCCTGGTGTCTCAGCCATGCTGTTGTGACTGTGCTGCGGAGACACAGTAAACATTTTTGTGAGTAACTGGGCTACCTGTGTAACCTGATTGAGCTGCAGGTACTGCTTCATGCTACTGTCAAAACACAAAACATGAGGAGAATTAGTCAGAAAGGATAAAGAAAGTATTTCTGTTTTTAAAGTCTTGTTTTTGCCTCTCCATTGTACCTATTGTCACTTTTATTTGAACCAAAACAGGTGAAAGTGATTCACAATCACTTGTGATTCCTAAATGGACAGATTGATATTCCTGAGATTTGACTTACTTTGATGGGTAATTTATTTTATTTGTTTTATTTTATTTTATTTTTTAAAAACAGTGTAGCATTAGATACTTCGTTTACAAGTCGTCAATAACAACAACGTATTTGTGAACTTTATATGAATTAAGTCAAGTAGGTTTCCCTGGAAAGGAAACATTTGTGTGTGTTTTATTCTTTCATCCAGACACTTACTCTGCTCCTGTCACTGTTGGCAGCCTTTCATCATGCACATGCGCTCTTGTGAAAACCGTGTTAGAAACCTGGTTACCCATATACGTGACATCAAAATCAGTGTTCTCCAGGAAAAATATACCTGGAGAATATGGTTCCTATCTCCTACCACAGTTATGGAAGGCAGTTTTTTTTATTTACATGATAGTTAAGGAATCAGCTGACTGGAGAGAGAAGACTGTAATAATGTTACTTAAGTGCAAAAACACACTGAATGCTAATATGGTAATGTTTAGCAAGTGTAACATTTAGCATGTTCAGTATTGCTTTTTAGTGTGTTACCATGCTAACATTGGTTAATTTGCTGAGTCTGTTATTGGTGATTAATTTTCCAAATATTTGTGATTTGATTTAATTTGGTTTAAAATTAAGCTTTGGCTGAAGGTCAGTGAAGATTTTCCCTCTCACCTCTCCTATCAGGAGTTCCAGATTTCCATTTGTACTTCTTCCATCACTTGATTTTCTCCCCAAAATCCCTCTCAGACATTCAGATGTCACCATTTCTGGGCAATTATCTTTGGGCCCATCTTCTTCGAGCTCCATCACCACCTTATCAAGCAGGATGATCCAGGCAATACAGCTGGAAAATTCCGCCTTCCATCAGCTGCTTTACGCCACCACCACCAGTGTCTACTCCCTAGGGTTTTTTTTTTCTGTCTTCATCAGTCTACAGTGTTTCCAGAGGCATCACAGTGATGGGACCAAATCGCCAAATAATTTTCTGTTGTTAATCTCAATAAGCATCCTATACATTCTGTATTCTATTGATTTCCCCTTGTTGACCTTGTGGAGTTAGTGTGGAGGGAGTTGGAAAAGTTAGGGCATCACCAAAGTGATTAAAATATAACCTTAAATAGGCATGAATCTCAGAAATAAATGTCATGGTAATTCATCCAGTAGTTGTAATTTTACTTTAAGCCACAAATGTCAATATCATGATGTATCATGGAGTTATGTTGTCTGATCTCTGTCTGTAATGGTAGTGGAATCATAGTGAAAATTGCCACTGATAGAAAAGACATTATGAAAGGATATTAAACGAGGACTAGCTAACTGACTAACCTCATGGTGGAACTAGAGGAAAGGTAGGTATCAGTAAAGTCAGTGTGATTCAACCTCTGAGAACCATGAGCATGTACAATTGCAATAAAACGTATTAACCTTTTATTACACTACTTTACTATTTGCAATTTCTTTTTTCAGCGTTTTTCAGCATTTCTTCATTTTCTGGTCATGAAACATGATCTTATCTTCACAAAAGTCAGAAGACAGTCCATCAATATGTTGCTGAGATATTTCAGTTTGAGCCAAAGTGGTGTAAACTGACATTATCTGTCAAAATAAGTATTAGGTTAAATTTTTTTTTGCTATTTTATGTTAGTACATATATTTATATATATTGATATTGAAGAGTTTTCAGTTTTATCACAAATCACCTTGTAGTTATGCTATAAGGCTAGATGGAGTTAAGGATTATAGCAAAGCTGTGCACAATCACCTGCTATAACCTGTGAGTGTGTGTGTGTCTGTGTGTCTTTGCACATGTTTGCACAAATCGATACGGCTGGTATCACCCCTCTGAGTCTGTCTCCCCCTGCTCTTAGAGATAAAGTGGAGTAGCAGACCTACAGCCAGACATATGAGTGGGATTAACAACAGGCCCTTATTTGAGAGAAGAAAAGAGGCAAAAGCTAAAGATAGAGGGATTTCAACCCTTTTCATTATTTTGCGGAGAATGCATACAGCAGGTACTGTCAGGGAAAAGGTCAGAATCAATCAATCCAATGTTCTTAGCCAACCTGCATCAAATTGCATATTGACTCAGCATAACTGTCTCCAAACTAGTGGATTAGATGCATGCTGACAACTCTAACGCTACACTAGAGCGTTTCTAGAGTAGTATCTATATGCTGTTATTGGTATCTCGGGGACTTAGAGTCGATGTTACTAAGCCAGTCTTGTTCATCTCACTCCTTCCTGTGCTATCTCCTCCTCTAAAACCGTCTCCCATATATTGTATGGTTGTAAATGTGAGTGGGAGCGAGGTGGTGGTTGTGGAGCAGAATGCCAAACATGACTGACTTTGTGTGTATGTGGATGTATACTTGACACCTGAGCGTTATCTCCATCTGTAGCTGTCTGCTATCTGCTGGAGCTGTCAGAGCGATATATATAAATAAGTGTGCAATTGCAGAGGAAGCTTGTACGTTGTCTTGTTGGCTTCCACTGGGTTCGCATATAGCATGTGGAACAGGAGGAACTAGTGCTTTGATATGTTGATGAGAACCTTTTATGTTGCGCGTGTATCTATACATGCTTTACTCTTCTGCTCAAGAGCAGGAGGTAGATGCTTCAGGTGTGTTGTCCTTTCATTCTAAACAGAATCCAATGAAAACGTAACATTTCATCGTTGGTAGCTGCAGATAAAGATTGAATTATCTGTGTTCTCCTTAAATCCCCATTCAATTTTTTTCACATGGATGAAAGATTTTGTCTGTGGTGCCTGGGGAGCTGTGTACCCCGCTGTTTGGTAATATCTGAAATTAATTCCTCTACCCGTCTCAGTTGCGCCTAAACAATTCAAGGGCAGTGTTAGATCCTCAAATTGAGAATTTACTGAAAGGCCTTTGTACCACTGCTGGTGATAGCATTTTTGTTAAGGATAATTCCATTTATCATTACTGTGTCCTATCACAAACTGGTTTGTATTGCCTGAACAACAAACTATATGTGACGCTCAATCACAAGGGTTGTTACCCATTAATGAAAGTAGATTTTTGCCAAGTGTTAGAGAAGAAAAAAGATGAAGCTAATTCTTTGAAGTGAAAGCAAAGGACTTCCCCCTGAGTCACCACAAAGAAGAATCCAGAAGAGAGGAGAAGATGGAGGTGGGGAGAAGGAAAGGTGAAAACAGAGTTTTTTTTTTCTTTTTTTTTTTCCCCAATAGCATTTTCTTGACTTCTTTTCACATAGGTCTTGCTCCATAATTCAACAGTACCTGGACCTGAGCTCCTCATCCACACAATATTTTCACTACACACACACGCACACACACACACACACACACACGCACACACACACACGCACACACACAGCAAGCACAGATTTACCCTTTACACTGTGTGATTAGCCTTTGCCCTGGCTCAGCAGATGCTGCTTTGCAATGTGATTTGCTCTGAATGCAGATTGTGCATTTTGGTCTTTATTTAATCTACAAATATAACAAAATGTAGAAATGACTAATAGAGTTTGACATTTATGCCCTTGATGAGGCTAAAAAAGCTTCCTTTTCAACTCTGTATCATATTTGGTGGACCTCTAGTGACTAAATCAACAGTTCGGCACTGGGTTTAAAAGTTTTCAACAAAACTGATGAAATGAAAGTGAGACAGATTTCTTTTTCTGTTTGTTTTCTGTGTCTAAACAAACAGATATCTTAACGTTGACACTTCAGCTCAACCATATATGTATTTAAGATAATTGGCTACCAGAGTACAAGTGGCCCTCTCAGTGGCCCATACTGCGTTTTCAGTTTTTCAGCCTTCTTGATTAAAGTCACAAAAATTACCTGGGTGTTTCACTCGCTTTTGCATTTTTGGGCCCATTGAGCATTCTCACTAGCACCAAATTGACTGGCTGTTGGTTCCTTGCTCACATAAATGGTATCAAATAAAACAACGATTCAGCTCTTTTAAAATGATCTTGTACATAACGGATCAAATTGTAATAATGGCAAGAGACATTTTGCAGGGTTGGTGGATTGGTAATGATCAGAAACATTTATTCACAGTTTTAGCTGCTACTTTTCCAACGATTGTGTATAGGAAGGTTTATTTTTTGGACCACTGTGCATCATGTAATGAATGTAAGGCTGTAGCAATGAGGTTTGGTCACTACACCAAAATTGCAACAGTACAATATGGTGTAAAAACAAACACTGACAAACTGTTTTACCATGAAATTGGTATGGGAAACATTTAAGCAAATGGACTTTTTTCATGTCATGAAGACACATGCAGCATTCGTACTCTTTTATCTCTACCAACAAGTGAGAAAAATGTCTGGCTCTTTGCCTGCTAAATGATCAACTATGATCACAAGCTTGTCAGTAACTTTGTGGTGCTGAGCAGTAGCAAACAGAGGGTTTATCAGAGCCTTTTCTCAGATAAGACAAAATGCTGCCTGCTGTGGCTGAAAATGTCATTTGCAGGCTGTAAAACAGAGTGTCTAGGGACATTTCTTCAATTATCATTTTGTAATGTTTACGAGTGACTTATTACACATGGTAATTAGAGGTCCATTGTTAATCTGAAAATATTACATCTATTGTTAATCAAAAGATATAGATTAGAGCATTAGAGCAAGTTTTCAGTAAAATGTGTTTCATTTGCATGATGATGTTTGCTACACTGGTATCTTTGTTCTCACTCAGAGAATCTCGTTTCTGTTTGTGGTGACCTTTTTAGCTGACGGCGCTGATAAAACGTGTTCAAACCACACAAAATCACATAAGAAGTGATTTTGTGTCATAAACTGAGTAGAAGATCATACACTTTGCAGGCTTCTATGTGTTGCTGCAAGATTCTATATACTCTGCTGCAGCACATGTAAACAAGGAGAAACATCAATCTAAGGCAAGCAAGGAATCCCAAAAGTGAAAGAGACACAACTCCCTCAAAGGCGAGGGTAAATAGTATTAATATTATACCAACTGGCTAAAGGGTGGGAAGGGATTGAGGAATGACGTGGAGCATGTGGAAAGTTAAAGATTCAAGCTTTAAGGTTTAGAATGGGCAAAGAAGAGCTTTAATAAAGCAAACAGCAAGAGTGATTTAGTGCAGCCAACTTGACTTGTCACAGAGGCAATCCTTCTAATAGAACCGCTTTGATTTATCACTGAGACTCTCCACAATAGAGACTGTAATGGGCTTTATTCATATTTTTATTTTATGAAACACGATGAAAGGGGTCATGGTGGCCATTAAGTGGATTAATGGTATGTGTTGGGTAAAGAAGATGCTATAAAGCCCTAAAAGTTAATGCTGTCATCTACGGCCTGCTGTCCTGATGGAGTGGGAGGGGCCATGAGTAGCTAATAGACATAATTCAGCCAGGTAATGTTGGATCACTGGGGGACAAGATGGATATCACTTGGCAATGTTATGGGGGTGTGTTGTGGCATGCCAGCACATTTATGCAGGTTATTTATGCTCCATAATGAAGAGCGTAATGAAAATTGGACACAACTATAAATATGAACAGCAAAGGCGTAATATGGAGGGATAATCATTGACGCAATTAAGGTGTCGTACACATGCAGTGCGAGACTGGCCTCCCCTGACTTTCTCATCTTCCCTTCACCAAGGCTGTATTTTATCCTGAAACATCACATTTAATCGGGCGGGGGATGTCAGCATAAATTCTGCGGTCCTCAACAAGGATGCTGGCATTTTAAATATGTTCATGCCAAAGCAATAAAGTCTTTAATTAATCTATCTCCCAAGTTATTGACAACTATTGTTAGATTGTTAGTTGTATTTCTTAATTGGTGTGTGGGTGTGCATGTGTGGACACCGTTCACATTGTGCGAGTCTGTGGAAAGCTTGAAAGAAAAAGAGAGGAGCAGCGCCGGCACATTTTGGGTGCTCTGTCGGACCTGTCAGTCTGTGAGGGAGGCAGGGAGAGAAAGTCAGGCCAGGAGATATGGGAGAGAGACAGAGAGAGGCGGAGGCAGATGAGACGGGGAGTCTAGGAGCTGAAGTGACCCTGCGGACCAGATGCTGATAAAGTGCCATCACTGAGCGCTCTGTCAGCTCTGCCTCTCGTCTGTCACTGTCATCCTTCTGCATTTCACCCTTCTCCTTCTCTTCTTTTTTGTCTTTTACTTCACCTTCTCTGAATCGGCTTTTTGTCCACCGGTTTCCTTTTATATTTTTTGTGCACACATCTATACATCAATATTATTTGTTGCCTCACACTCTTTAGCTTTTATCCTCCTGAAAAGATTTCTTCACTCACCTTTGAGCTTCTTCTTTAAATACATTGCTTTGCAGTGATTGTTTCACAGTAACAGTGCTGAGCTCTAGGAAGTGACTCACAGCACTATTATTTTGACAAATAGGGATGGAGTCTTTGCAATTGGAATTTTCCCTCCATGTTGGAACAGTTGCACAAAACAAAAGTTGCTTTGTGTTCATGTGACAAACAAGTTGCAAGTTGGACTACAAATGTAATTTTTAAACATGTTAAAGGTGGCCATGTAGACGTAGAGTAATGTGCATTACTATTCCAAAGCCTGACTATAAGCTACAGAGATGATGAGGTGTGACTTTCATGTTTAAAGTCTCAGCGCACTGGTGGTCATATGTGCTGATACACGTAGAGTTGCGATGATTAAGGGGATTTAGCTTATCCAGGTGGGGATGTCCTGCACATAAAGTTCTTTTGCTGTTATCCCCTGACCCTTAACCGTCTGCATTAGTAGATTAATAGTGACTGGCTGAGTGGCCATGTGTGCTGTAGGCCCAGTGTTGAGTTTTACTTGTGTAAGTAGCAGAGAATTTAGTGTAAGTATGACATGAATGCTGAAGGACAAAGTCACCTAATCCCTTTTTGAAACAATTATGTGACATTAATTGAGTCAAAGATTTGCCATAACAGCTGACAAAACAGTCTTTGAACTTGCAGGTTTTTTTTTTTTTTATTGCATCTCAGAAGTACACAATTCAAAGGTTGTGAACTTGTAAATGATGTGAATTTTTCACTGTAGATGACTTTTAATTCAATTAAAGAAAACTAAAACCGTGCTCAAATACTGAGAGCATGTGTCCTTAGCCCTAAAAATAAAATATGTAAAGGACGGAGAAATGGTGTGTCCTTGTTCCACAGTTGTGCAGAAATCCCTTAGGTTAATCTGTCTAATAGCAACTATCCCGGCTGTCACAACCAGACTGGGACAGCCACTTGCAGGCTCAGATGACTTTGTTTTGTCCCTGTCTGAGAAAGCTCAGTTGATTGGAATGGTGTGTGTGTGTCTTGAAAATAGAGCCACATAGACGTTGATTTGTGTTTGGCGGAACAGATCAAATTGGCCCCTCATGCTAGTACCCACTTTTCCATGGTGAAGTACGTATCTGTGTTCTGACTGTGCTTGTGTCTATGTGTGTGCACAAGTGTGTCTCGTACACAACATGGCATCCTGATTCCTGGGCCAAACCCTGTCATTTTGCGCCTGTCACATTTTGTTAAGTGTAGCTCACACTCCTTAAATTCTTCACATTCCCTTGTCGCCTCCAACGTCAATCCAGACGCTCATAAACAGCATCTCTCAAAATGGCATCTGATTCATTACACCCCACCACACACAAAAAATGGGGAATGCACCCATGTACACGCTGACATTTCTGGTACACAGCCAAAGCTGCGGCTTAATTCCTCTCACAGCCGACATGTCTGCAGCTGTCTGCAAAACAAAATCAAACATCAGCTTTAATGCTGTTTGGTGGACACTGACAAAAAGTCATCTTATAGCATTACAGTGTACTGATGTTTACCACTGATGAGCTTGCGGAGGATGTGCAGCTCACCCTGATATTGTCAACCTCACACGTGTATTACATATTGGACATACAGTACAATAAACTGTGAAACAGAGTAATCAGAAATGACAGCAGATATCCCAGATAATGTACTGTATGGACATGGACAGTACATGCTCAGAAACAAACCAAACAAGCCCAGTTTGGGCTGTGGATCTGTACTCACCACTGTTTTTGCCACCTAGTTGGAAAACTTATGTGGCCACATTTGTGTCTGTGGCCATACTACGTCACAAAGTGTAACCTTTTGCTCTGTTTTGCACGCGGTGTGTATGAACTACGAGCAAATGAACTACAAATGGAGCCAACCTTTTAAAGTGATAAAGTGGTCAGGAAATCATTTATGGTTGGCATTTTTTCAGAAACAGCCATTAAATCCATTTACATTCTGTAATTACCTCCAAAAGTCCAGGTGTGAGGGACATTATCCTATCCATTATGATTGAGTAAGGTGTAAACAGTTTATGTATCTCTCATGCACACTGCAAAATGCCTCTTTCCTTTTTTACACAGACTGTAAGAGCCTCAAAACAAATACAAAGCTATCACCTTCTTATGGTGATGTTGTTTTGCATCTCTTTGAGATCTTTTTGCTTTACTTTGTAGGCATCTTTTTATGGTCATACAACCTTCGATCATGGCCAGTCACTAGCAAAACCTCTGAGAAATGTGTCAGCACCTTTGTTTGGCATATACTTCACTTTCTTCACCAGATAGCTGCAAACTTTGTGTCCTTCACACTTGTTAAGTGAGCTTGTTTGTTGAACCTAATGCTAAGTATAATAATGCTAATGCTAAGGTAGTCATGGTTATATCAAGTTACCTGTCTGTACTAACATGTGGTTGCCTTATAACAATGCGTAGCAGGTCCTACAATATTGACACCATGATCCTCCTTTTTCTCTCTTTGTGCAGCCGTGTTGCACCTGTCCCTCTACCTTCATAGTGAAGGTAAATGCTCCTCACTATGACAGCTCCTATTACATGGTGTGGATGGTGGTCTTGTAGTTGATGGTGAGCACTGTGTCAGGTCCTGTGCTAACTGGACAATTCAGTTGAGTCAATTAAAATTTATCTATCCATCTATCTATCCATCCATCATATTTGCAGACGACTTTAGAATTTAATCCCAGTTCAAATTGGATAAGGCAGAAGGTCAGTTTCATATATGTGACTCCCCACATCACACATTTGCCTTAGAGCTTTTCAATCTTCAAACATACTCTATCCTTAGACACAACCCATTCATTGATGTGGGTCATGAAAATGAAGAGTCTTATACCTTTTAAAAGTACAAGGGTCCAGGGAACTGTTGATCAGCAGCCATTGGAAGCTCACTGGTAAAACCTGTCTGTCTGCTGTCTGGAAAAGTTTAGAAGAACTATCAATATTATCTTCGTCCATAAAGGAGCAGCTGTACATTTCACCAGTAATAAAGCCAGATGGGTGTATATAACAATATTTTACTACAATAAGTGCAGAAAGGTAGAAAAATACAAAAAATAGTTTAGTTCCACCTAGTATCTTAAATGTCCCCATGTACTTCTGCATCTGGTAGACAAGTGCTCAGGTCCACCATCCAGCACTAAGTGGCACTCAGCAGCCCTAAAAGAAAAAAAAAAGATGATTACGACTGACACTTTCCTCAATCAAAGTTTATCAAGACTCTGCTGCCTCAACTAAAATCCCACTATAACCTATAAAAATGTCAAAAGCCACACACAGGCCTAAAGGTAAGTTGTAGCAGTGGATTTTATGGTTTAGTTATGTTAAGATATATATATATCGTATTTTGAGTAAAATTAATAGTGATATACTGTATCTTCAACAGTGAGGGAGCTTCTAACCCTCAACACCCCCATTCATTTACATAGGGAAAGTAATGAAAGGCAGTGGAATTAACTTCACTATGGATGGTAAATATTAAGCTGTTGTGACCTTTAATAGATTCAAACTGGCACAGCAGTAATTCTCTTCCAAGTAGCGGTTAATTTCTTGCCTCTGTACTCACAGTATTACTCTCTGTCGGTCTTGACAAATATCATACAGCGAGCATATAAGGAGAAATGGAAAAACGTATTTGTGCTAATCACTTTTATATCTATGAAAACAGGTTGTGGTTTCACCAATTAATTCTTGCTCACATATACAGAACATGTAAACACATCTAGTACACTTACTCTGTGACAGAAGCTACATGTATATACTGCTATTATATCGGTGACAGCAAGCGAAAAAGCAGATAAAAGTGTCAAGACACAATGAACGTTTTGGCCAGATGAACTTCAGCTCTCTGCTGGGCAAAGATTTATATGCCACTGTGTCAGACAAATCCTTTATACACCACTTATACACACCAGTGCCCCAAGCCGAAAAGAAATGAAAGGTGTGGCCTGGCCACAGGACAATAATGATTCTTGGGATTTCTGTCTCACCCACGGGGAAGTAGGACAATGATTACTATAAAACACTGCTGTTGCTATACTGAAAAAAAAAAAAAAGTTCCAGAAGAAGTTTTAAAGTTGCTCTTGATGTTGTGAGAGTGAACCAAAGAAACCAAAGTCAAACAGTAAAAAGTAGAACAAAAAAAAACAAAACTGAGAGGACCTACAGTTCATCACTATGAATGTCCCTGTTTACCAAGAATCTTTTGATTTGTTGTTATTATTGTTAAATAAAATTATTGATAATAGCAGCTTTAAGGTTTAGTTCCATGAGAAGGGGCTAAAACAGCCTAAGGAAAAATACAAATTAATGGAAAATTAGAAAAGTTTTGACTGTACAACCACTCATATTAAGCCATATATATTTATATATACATATATATGTATATATAAGCGGAAATGTCCTTGATTGACTTTCCACTCACTTACTGCTACAGATGCTGTAAGGCATAAACTCCTTCCAATGGCCCGTGTGTTATGATAGTGATTCATGTATGCCAGGACTGAGGATAAACTAAACATATTTTTGTGGTTTGTTAGTGTTATGATGACACATCGCTGTAAACACCAACAAATGCTTTGAAGATTTGAAGGTAATCATATCATTATTGTAGATAAAGATGCATGACATTTGCTGAAGTTCTCTCAGGCCTCAAGAGGCACATAAAGTACACATCAAGTTCCCACTGATCTTTAATCAATTTATTCTGCAATAGGCTGCAGAAATAGGTAGAGGATGGAGCTGCATTAAAATTCTGTTCCATTTCACTTCAAAAGAGCCTTTTAATGTCTGACATATTTACCTTTGAAAATGGACCCCTTTGAATGATCCCTTTATTGGGATTTCCTGCTGTATAGTTTCTGGAAATATGCAGGAGAATACTGAGTAGACACCAAACTGTGTGAGCTTTTGTTTCATTAACTCTAATGTTCTGTTTGAGGTCCTAAAGAATCCCACCCCGCTTAAAGGTTAAAGGTTAAATAACCCTCATTATTCTTAACCAGCTTGCCACTTCCTGACCTATCCCTATTTTATGACAGTTGTTTAGTAATATGATTCTGAAGTGATGACATATTTCTTAGTCTAAATGGCACACTTCCACTTGAAGTCTCAGATACCCTACCTATAAAATACAACACATCACATGTATATACTGTATGTACTGTAAACATACATGTTGGGTTTCTAGAAAATATGATTTAACAATTTATCATAATATCATGTTTTATATACAACTAATGAGGATATCAGCGTTAAGTCTGAAACATATCTATATCTACTTTTTAAAAATTTTTTCATGGGAAAAATAATAAGACTAATTCTTAATTCCTCTAACAGATTGCTGTAAAGGTTGCTGGCAACTGATTCCAGTATTACCAGCAGCAACATTTAATCCCTGTATCGTGCATTAATCATACACTAACCTTGAATTTTGCTCCAGCCAAACTTCTCTATTAAATCTGTGAATTATAATTAACATTGCCGGCGTGTTCTGTATTAGTTACTGTGGCCATATGCTCGTTTCCCTCAGCTTCACAACAGCTGAATCAGTGGTCATCTCTTTTATCCAGAAAAGACAATATGACAGCATTTGGCAGGGCCTGTTTTCTCATTTTAATGCCACTGTGGTTGCCAAAACTGCTTTTACTTGATGTTGAATTAGCATAGAGTGGCAGTAGGGGGCAGTGTTGCTCTTCTGCAGTTCTCCCACCAGTTTCTTGGCTTCTGCTAAGGTCTAACATTGATTAATTAGTTTATAGAACGTTGTGTAGACTTTGGTGTATTGGCTCTCGTCCGCTTTGGCTCTCCACCTCTGATTGCAGACAGATTAACAGATAAATGGATCACCATATAGTATTCCAATGTGTGGTGCAGCAGGAATCGATATCTATTGTCCAGTAATGGCTTTAGAAAAGAGACAAGGACCTCTCTTTTTCCTTATTTCAAACCATCCACCACCACATACCCATATTTAATACTCTGGCACACCCAGGAATGAAAAGGTTTTGGGAAACAATTCATTTAAATATGCAGAGTAATGTGTCATTATCCATTAAAACATTCAAATCAAAGCTTCTTCTCTGTCTATAATAATCAGTGAATACATATACTAGCATTAAAGGTCTATTGTCTCCAGAATATTCATACATGAAGTGGTGGAAAACTTTTCAATCTTTGCTAAATTGCCATTGGTTGTTACGCATATTGTTAATTTCAATGAAAATTAATTTCCTTTCATTTCAATTTTGTAAGGTCAGCTAACTTTGAATAGCTTAGTGAGAGTCCACCATTATCATTAAATGTGTCCTGATTGGGATTGGCCTCGACTGAACAGTTTATATGCTTGAAATAGAACAGGAAATTGTGGGTGCAAACCCTCTGGGAAAATGATAAGGAGAATCCTCTCTTTTAAATGAATCAATTGTGTTTCCAGCAAAAGAAATTAATTACATACCTAAATATTGCTTATTGAAATAGACAAAGAAGTTAAACACTTGGCAATCAGTCAAGACAGAACGGCTCTTAATTTGTCATATAAATGAAATCCTGAATGAAACATCATTAATTAACAAGAACAATAAGAATAGTTGTTTGAAGGATACAGTGAAGGGTAAAGGCATATGCCACTGATCAAAGCTCTTGAGTAAAATGCAACTTTCTTTTTTCAGATCAAATGAAAACACTTCAATTAACGGCTCCGTCTATAATGAATAAACAGTAACAGTTACTGCCATATGCCGACATGACCATGCTGATAGGTGCTAAACACTTTGTCAGTCAAGTTGTTTAAATCACGTTTAAGTGTAAATGCTGCATGCAGTAAATCACTACTTCATCATTGCATTAGATGTTTGCAGCCCTGAAGTATAGCAAAGTCTGTTTCTGTTGTTTTGAGTGTGTTTCTTTTACTGCCTGTCAGAATGGGATGGTATGAAGATGTTAAGACTGTGTGAGTAACATGGGCTACTGAGTTTATCCTTCCTTCCTCCTAAGGAGAAAAAAAAAAAGTTATGACTGATACCATGACTGTGTTTTCTTTCTTGTCTGACAACATGTTATGTATTTTTATATGTAAAAACCTCCTCAAGTGTAACAGCGGGAGTGGAGATTCTACACATCTGTTGAAATCTAGTTCTGAAGCGAGACTGTTGAATAATTGCTGAAGTACCGTTTGTATTAGGAGTAGAGAGTGCCCTCTTAAACCTAGGCTCTGACTTTTAGACAACCGCTTTAAGACAGTCACGGCATGAAGGTCATCACTAATTCAACAGTCGGCACCCTGACCAAGCAATAAAAATGTCCCCAAGAAAAAAAAAAAAGCCTCTGTTTAACCTATTTAATACCAACCGTATGTGGATCTAATCATTCCCTTTGAAAGCCCAGAAAATGGTAATTAATTTTTCATAGTGTGAATTAGAATCCTAATTTGGAAATGTGAGATCAAAAGAAACACTTTCAATAGCTGGCTAGTGGAAATAATCCTTAGTGGCCAAGGACAAGCGGCTGTGGTGTTCAAGATATTCCCAGTGGCAGGTTCACAGCAGAATGCAAAGAGGGATTTAGTGTGTTTTTTTGCTGAATCACATTAATAAATCATGTACCTATTAGACCATAGCAACACTCATATGAGGTATGAGTCATGCTTCTTTTCCTTATTTATCCTTACAATATCCCGCTCTCCGTAATAACATGTATTAAGCTTCCTTCCTAGACTGGTGTGGGCACATTCCCATAGGTTGTACAGTGCATGTTTGACAAGCAGCTAAATGAGCAATCCACACATTCAGTACACTGCAATAGGAGCAATTGCATTAGGTCGGGATCAGTTCTGCAGGCTGGATGGAAAGGTCGCAGAGGTTGTGAATCACAGAGGAATCCTAATCAGGCCTTGTTGCAACTCTAATTAGTTACAGCCCAGAGGGCAAGAGATCATAGAGAGACCTACAAGCTCGCACATTTGCAAACACTGAATCACACACAGCAGAAACACGCACACATAAGTAAAGGAAATTGTATCCTTGGATTGTCTTACACTGCTGTGCACATATCAATCTGATATTGAATGATTTCCAAGAGTTATTTCATGATGTGTTGTAACTCACTTTAATATTGTACCACATCCCCTCAGCCTGTTGCCTCAGTTAGAAATTTCCTACATTTCCAGATAATGACTTTTGACAATCTCCAGAGCTCTTGCCTGGACTTGTTGCATCCAGCAGTTTTATGTGTGGGCAACAGCAAGACAGCTAGTGTTTGCACATGAGAAACCACTAGAGTCATGTTTGCTTTATAGACAGGAATCACTTGAGAAATCAGTGTGAGTTTCTTGCTGTATGATTTTCATTGGACAAAATAGTGAAAGAAAGAGAAACAGTTCTTATGAATTTTGAGGAACTGACACTAAAACTTGACATTTTTGTAGTTTTCTTTCTCATCTTGTGTTTTTGTAACTGATGTCAAAGTTGCCAAGGAAGAATATCAACGTTATGTCATATCAACTGAGGAAAAATAAAAATAGAGGGTGTAGTACAATGCCAACAGCAGCTCTTTGAAGTATAGCTTGACTTTTTGGGAAATAGCCTATACACTCGTTTGCATTCTTCCAAACGGAGAATTAGATAAGAGATCAATGCCTCTTATGTCTTTCTGGTTGGACACAGCCAGCAGCAGAGGTTTAGCTTAGCATAAAGACTGGAAACAGAGGAAAACAGCCAGCTTTGCACTGTAAACACTGGAACAAAATCGTCCACTCAGTAGCCTTAAAACTCATTAATTAAACAAACAAGATGCAGTATAATATGTTAATGAATGATTCTGGTAGGAGAACTTTGTTACCTTTAGAGTAGCTGTTAACGAGTGTTTCCAGTTTTTGTGCTAAGCTGAGTTAACCAACTTTTGGATATCTGTGAAGGTTCTCAGTCATCCAGGTCATGGTTATCTCAAAAAAGGTTTTTCAATAGCAACTGGACTTATTTTCACCCCTCCATTCCAGAGGTCTCCAGACTTGAGAAAACCCTCCGGTATGGAAGGGTGAAACGTCGTCAAGGAACTAAAACAAGTCCAGTTGCCACTGAAAAACCTTTTTTGAGACAACTTTTGGATGCAGCTTCTCATTTAGCGTAAAGACATCAAAATAGTACAAAACATCTCATCTCATGGTAATTTGGTTCTTAGTAATGCATATGCGCTAACCCAGGATAAAAAAACAACAACAAAACAAACAAACAAAAAAACGTCTTTATGCTATATAAGACAGTAGTATTGACCACATGTTTTCAGACAGCTTGTCTGTTTCAATATCGGATACTCCACTTGTGTTAGTGGTGGGCAGTATTAGAAAGACTAGTGTGTGGGAGCTCTGATTAGCAGTGGAGAAGCCAGCCAGAGGCTTCCAGGGCAACTCTGTTTGCAAACAGCGAGAACAGCAAGGGCGAGCCAAAGCAGGAGATCACAGGCGTGTGCATGCATAATGACATCTTTCTAAATTAGATAGTGATGAGTAAAACTCTGCTGACTCAAATTCTGGAAGTCACTTCCAGATGATCATTTATTGTAAAATATTGTTGTCTTTGACAGGCCTGAGATCAAAATAGACCGATAAAAAAAATACATTAAGGTGATAAATCATTGACTAACAAAAAAAGATGGCTAATATGAATATGTTAACCTTGAGTTTAACAATTTTGCTGTTGTGCTGAGTAGGTGAAAAACACTGACTTAACTTCAATAATGCCAAGTTCTCAAACTCATACTGATGCAGAGTACATATTTTCCTAATCGATTTGGGAGCAAATCCTCTGCTGAAGGCAAACAGGACTTTAGTATTCATGGGGGCATGTGTGCCTCTCACTATGTTAATAATGCTGTCTTCAGACAGGCTCAGGCTATAATGAGGATTCACGAATTCAAATCACAGTCTGCTACATATGTCAATGCCATCAATATACCACGGCTCAAGCTCTACAGATTCCTTTCCATTTCTGACACCGGCCGACTTCTTGACCCTCCCCACCTCAACACGGAAGCAGTGAGGAAGTTATCGGTGCTCCCATCAGATAATGACAAGATGATGACTGGCCTCTGGCCCCAGCTTGGTGGTTTACAGAAGAGCTGTTGGCTAGCAAAGGGCATAAAAGGAAAAAAAAATAGAGAGGAAAATGGAGAGGTTTAAGCACTACTGCTATTTACTACTTGTCAACATACAGTATCAGCAAGTGTGATGCAAGCAGAGGTTGGTAGAATTCAATTCCCTCCACTTTTCGAAAATAGTCTCTTTATTATTATTTTTTTTTACATCTATTTCACTTTATAAATGTGACATTTGAACAGTTTATTTTACTCACAATGAGTCTCCATCTCTGTTTTCACTATTTTTTAATAAATGTTTAATAAGATGGGTACATGAGAGTCAATCTACTTTAGCCTGCGCGCTCTGTGTATTGAACATTAAGCGTTTATGTAAATGAGGGCTGGCTAGCAACTCTCCCTCTGGTCTGGTCTCAATGGATGCTATTTACTCACATGGAAAACAGCGTTTAAAGGAGACTTTGAGAAAGCACTATTTTTACGTCATATCAGATTATCAGATACATGCAAGAAAACAAACACTGGCATGTCAGCATTTCCTGATAGCCATATAATCATCATTTAAAATAATATATCTATATTCCTGGGTCTCTTTACGCTTCCCAAGCTACTCCTCCCTTTTCTAAATAGTTGCTTTGAAGAATGAACTTCAGGTCATTATAGCCAAAGTACTTGATTAATTAAGTAGCTAAAAGAGAAATCACAGAGCAATAGTTTGCTGCCTTTTGGTCAACACTTGTTTTCTGCTGTTTATTAAAAAGAGTCCTTCGGGTGAGGAGACCTCTTAAATGGGGTTAGTGCTGTTGAAAGCAGCATTTCGCAGTGAATAATTGGATTGCGGCTTTGAGCACGTGCATGTTTAAATGTTGGGATCGAACAGCGCCTGGGGTGTATTTACCTGAGAAGACTCTATCCCCCTCCTATCCTTCTTTTCTCCCTCCTACCGTCCATCGCTCCTTTCCTCCTCTCTAATCAGTCTGATAAAGGATATCCTCTGCAGTCCCCCAGCCATAGCTCTGCAGCAACAGATTAGGCAGTCTGCACGTACGCACACAGATCGTCTACCGTGGGGAGATGGGGAGCTGCAGGAAATGGCCAGGCAGGGACAGACAAAATTACAGATGGACAAAGGTACAAGCATCAGGCTGTAGCTGTAAAGTGCTTTTACAGAGATGCACAAATTGCTGATTTTTCCCCTCATGTACAATATGAAATGCAGGCTGGTGCAGGATGCATGCACATTCACTACAGTCGCATGCTTACACACATGTGGGAAGCATGCTGGCATACACTCTTGAGTTAACAAACTCTCATGTGAAGTACTCCGCTAACAAGCGGAAGTGAGTGACTCTGACAAATTGGTGTGTGCTGATGAATTGGTGCGTGTATGCTTTGGCTCATAACACTTGGAATAATGAATAGGCTGCCCCTGAAGTAACCTCTGCATGCTGAGAGATGGACGCTGCCTCAGACAGCTGCAGGAGGAGACAAGTTAACACTTATTGGTGTGTATCTACATACATATGCATCTGTGTGTGTGTGTGTGTCTTTTGAAAGTGTACAAGAGAACTAGGAGAGAGAATGGACTTTATATGGGAATGCATGACCAGAATCCTCTTGGGTGTCATCACAAATTTCCCATACTTTTATGTTATTGCTCCAGCACCTAGACTATTTGTGTTCCTGTAAACTATTTGTGTATAGACTATTTGTGTGCCAGAGTAGAGCAGAAGAGCATGTTCAATGGCTTTTACTGTTCTAGGAAAGGTGTATGGAGACAGTTTACTCATCTGCAAATGGCGAGTGATATGCCAAGTCATAAACGTAAGTACATGGTGTTGCTGATTTCAGACAAGTTTTTATTTACTCTGAGCATAAAATCACACCACTCAAGCTGTTTGCAGCACTAGAACACTTCTGATTTTGTAACCTCCCTGTGGTACTCCAAAGCCATTGTTCCCAAAATACACAGGCCAACACCGCTGCCTCTTTGACAATCCTATCATGCTTTACTTGCAATAGTTTTTATAACTTCACGCAACAGGGCAGCGGAGAAAAGTTTACAACGGCGTCATGTCTCTGACTGTGTATTCATTAAATGTGCCAGCTTGCCAGTTCATGCAATTCTTTATCAAAACAATGAATGCAGGCATTTTCTTTGTGAGGCATCTGTATTGGACAACTCTTGTTTGCAGTCTCTTTGTGTTGGCTCCAAAATGAGAGTTGCTCTCTGAATCAGCTTGTGCATCATCATGCTGTGATTTAGCCTTCCCTGATGCTGAATGGAAGCTGTTACAAGCTGAGATTCACACAACCTTGGTAACTGCTCTGCTTAAATCACACACTTTTATGGCCTCCCCACCCTGATGCACTAGACTCAATACGATGGGATGCTTTGTAATTGGAGAAATGCTGCACCTGAACCTCCTCTTAGTGTGGTTTTTGTACTGTAGGTGGCTTTAGATTTATTAAAACACAAGGCAGTGGTGCCTTTTATGCATAAAGGCTGTTTTTGTTGTGTCAGGCTGATATTACAACACGACACAGAAGACTAAACATACCGACCAACGATCACTTCTCTCCTTGACTGCAGGTTTATTTACGCAATAAAAACACACCACAGCCATTAAAAGTCAGAGGTTGTCATATTTAGAAAGTTACCTTGAAACAAAGTAAAGGTCGGTTCTTTGAGTCGGGAAAAATGTTAATCAGGGACAGAGCAAGGAGGAAAGTTTTTGTTATTGATACTGACAAAAGTGGCAACAGACTTTTACAGACTCATGTGGAGAGAGGTTAGACATCTCTCTACCATCATCCAGAGATTATGAGGCAGTGCACCTGCATTTACACATGCGGGGAACTTCTCTTTAATAAGGTCCTGAACTTCATCAAGACGCACAGCACGGTGCCATTATCTGCACCCAGAGAGCCACGCAGGACCCCAGTGGCTGATGGGATTAACGAACAAAGAGAATCAAGGGATTAGTTTGGTATGGTAGAGGTGCCGGAGTTTGAAAAGCAACCATTTTGTTTACCTTTGTCTTTATTCTTTTATTTCATTTCCGCAACGTTGTGTTGTGACTCCCTGTCGGGGGGCGGGCAAAGAGTGATATCTTGTTTGGCTCCTGACAGCACCACTTGGAGAGGAAAATGAAAAGAGATGGTGATAACACAGAGGCTCACGCATTCACACACACCTCCTGCCGGCCTGTCCACCCCACGCTGTTCATAGGGCAATCCAGGCCTGGCAATTTAGAGCCGAGTTAAAGTGGAGGGAAAATCCTAAAATAGTGAGGCAAGGCGAAAGAGAGGGAAGAGGAGAAAAAAAGGAGGTCTAGGGAGTGATTGGTGGGATTGGGTGGGGTGGGGGGGGCAGATGCAATTTTCTGGATGCAAGTTGTGTGTGTGTGAGTGCTTGTGTGTGTGGTGTGTATTGTGTAAGAACGCAGTTGCTAAAGAAGCACTTGGATGGAGGACTCATCAACAGAGAGGAACAAAAAATAAAACATCTCATTTTGGCACTTAAAGATAAAAATTGATGCAAGTTTTCATGATATAACAGCCAACCTACAAAATAAAAGTGAGTTTTCATTTTGTTTGCAGGCTTTACTAGTTTGGTTCCAGAGATATTTGTCTTCAGATGGTATGAAATGAGCCTTCACTGTAAAAGTGATGATTGCAAAAAAAAAAAAAAAAAATTCCTTTCTTCTTCTTGCTTTTCATCTTAACAACCTAGTGATAAAACAGCAAGCGTAATCTCCAGCAAATGAGCTTTGAGAAAATTTGGGAAGGACACAATTGATATTCCTATCAGTGTAAATTGTGACTTTTATTTTGCCTTCTCTATTGGACGCGCCAAACTAATGTGGTGCTGGGACAACATTGTTTGATGCATTATGCTCTTGGCTGTCTTGGTAGACAATTAGTCTGACAGATGAATTAAAGAATATGAGGCCATTTTCCGCTGGAGATGAATCCCTCCTGCCTAAGTATGTATTCATTTATGGTAGGGGGGCTAGTTTCATATCATAGGAAGGAGAAACATTAAAATTTTAGTGTTTGGTAATTGAACAGTTTAATGGCAGAACTCTCAAAGTGAACCAAGGACATTGTTGTTTTTGAAATTGAACTTTGGATGTAAACTTTGAATGCAATGACACTGGGGATAAGTCAGTCTAAAGGTTCAAGTTTTTTTCTTATTGTCAGTAGATTCCTGTAAGGGTTTTTGTTTTGGACCCAGAAAGGCAGTCAGGAGGCTAAAGAGGGTTTTAATGATTTATTTATAAAACAG
>JAUBNQ010000002.1:6783850-6803228 GCA_032353495.1 Ctenopoma kingsleyae | reverse complement strand
CAATCAGGACTGATTAGGCGTGAAGCTGGTGGAACTGAGGGTAGGGAGGAACAGGAAGTCCAGGGATTTCAAAATAAAACAGGAAGTTCCACAGAGATCGTGACAGATTCCATTGAAAGACAGTTTATTTACACTGGTAAATAATGTATTGCTTGTGAAGCTAAAGCCTGGTTTGGACAACAATTATTGCCCTCAAAAACACTTACACTGCTGTAAATACCAATTACAGCTCAGAATGAGTATTATTCTGCAACAAATGCAAATTATAAAGCTAAATATATTTTATATGTTCAAATGCATATACTATTATACAATTTCTGAACTGTGTTTAACTAATATTCATCCCAACATTGCAAGGCCTGCTCCTTTTGTTAAACTGTTCTCTGACCTCATCCTTGTCTCATTATGTCCGTAGCACGTGAGCCATGAGGTTAGATGGTGGTAGAAGGAAAAAACTCTGCCAGCTACATCTTTTTTTTTGTAGTCTGTGTATTAACTGGGCTTGAAAAGTTTTATTGGGCTGTGTCATCATGTGACTGAGTAGTTGATTTAATAAATCCTGTAGCAGAAGGTTACAGTGAAAGTCAGATATGCTACAAAACCCCTCATAATCTGCTCAGATAATTGGGTAGTTTAAAATAAGACCTTATAACCAATCAGGGATTAGAACACATTTTTAAAGATGTAAACACAGAGGTCGTGACCTCGTGAAATCATAGAATCTATGTAGCTGAGCAACAGATTTTATTTGACTATTCATCTGAAGATAAGACAGTGTTTATTGGCTCCTCTTGTGACCTCCTCGTCCTTGTGAATCTCACTGGGACTGTTAGTGTTTTGATGGAAGGTTACCTCCTCGTATAAAACACTCAGCCTCTGCAACAACAACTTTATAGAACACCTGTGGGGATCAGGTTTTTATGAGCTCATCGGCTGCATGATTTTACATTTTCCATTTGCCAAAGTGACATATGCTGTGGGAAACAAACACTGAGTCCACGAGATACTCACACCCAAACCCGACAAGACACATGCAGATGCCAGCAGGCTAGAGTCAGTCGTGCTGGTCTATACCGAAAAGCTGTGTCTGTTACAGTCCCGCTGAGACAACACACCTAAGTTTTTTAAAAGTAAAATTACATCAATACAATTAATACAACACTAACCTTGAACCGTGGGGGCCACTCCTCATGAAGAATATGATGAACAAATGTACCATAAAATTTTGTCATAATCAAAGTCAAAATGATGAGTCAACAGTTGTCCACACTCTTAATACTCAATTAGCACTCTTTTTTTAAGAGCCTCAAATAAATGTGCCCATTTGCATGCATTTTGCATAATCAAGCTGGCGGAGGCTGACTTAGAAGAGCTGTGGTTATATATCTCCTTGAGCACCTCGATTCTTTTGGGGGCAGTTGAAATTCTGCAGAAGCCCAGTTTTCATTTTCATGGCTGCATTTACATGCCGTCCTTCTTTGAGTTATATCAGGGGGCTTTATCACCTGATATAAAGTAGAGATAAATGTTGCTGAGAAAGTGTAAAACGCAGACCCCTCAACAGCACACTATATATATGTGTATTGTGTGTGTGTGTGTGTGTGCAGGCAGGCAGGCAAGCATGTGTATGTGTTATTTAATGCTCTCTCTTGAGCCCGCATGTGTGTGTAAACTACAGGCATTCTGCAGACTCGGCTTCTCACGCCCTTCTTGTGGTTCTGCTGAGGATGCACTTTTAGCTCTGGGCTGCAGGAGGTCACTGTCTGACAAAGTACGCATGCACACACACGTGCACACACACCCACACACACACACACACACACACACATACATATATATGTCAAGTTGTGTATCTTTTTTGTTTTACATTTGACACAGATATGAATCCAGCTGCTTCTAAAAGAAGTCCATTCCCCTGGTGACATTTACCTGGGGTTACTAGAAAGCATTAGATAAGGTCAGTTCATAACTTGGGGGATGACAGGGGAGTGGTATGAGGTAACAGACTTGACTCTATTACTCCGCTGGGCTGCATAGTTCCATATACTGTAGACCCACATGGGTGGGTGCACTGAGCAAAAATGCCCTCTGAAGTAGATCTGGCACATTTTGATGAACGCGGTGAGAGAAAAGTGTCTGTAGAAACACATCTCTTATCCTCCAACAGAATCTTATACTGAAGTTTGAAAGCCCATTTTTGCTACATTACCTCTGTTAAGGCCCCAGATTCTGTTTGCTTGCACCTGAGGTGTTTCTGTTATCTTGTTTATACTTAAACTGTTTTCCCAGACTTTAGCTCATTTATTTGGGGATGTTTTGGTGAACTTTTGAGCTCTCCAGAGAAGCTGACTCCAGTCCTTCTGAAAACATGACTCGAGAGAATAACAAGGGAAAATCAAAGCATTGTGCTAAGAAATATATAGAATATACAAAGACATGGTTTCTCTGTGTCTGTGTTGTTTATGTGTGAGTGTGTGTGCAACTGAGAGGTAATGAGTACCAGTGGAGGGATTTATAACAGGCCAATGCACAGAGGCCTTGCTGAATAATTATTTTTCACACTATATTCCTCACAGATAGAAAAACACACTTAATATTCCACATTTCATTTTTCATTTCATATGCATTTCTACTTAAAGCAACCACTGACTTGGGATTCATATAGGTTTGCTATGGTGCATAGTGATAAGGAAGTCGGTGGACAAAAGAAAACTCATCCTTTACAGCTCACAGATGGATTCATTAGAAAGCAGCCTCATTGGCTCATTCAGAAATCAGTTGACAGAAAGAGACAGATATATTCCGATCATGTAGCACTGGCGTAAGAAATTTTCTTTCTCTCTTCCTCCTTTTCCAGTGATCCATGTCTTGACTGACCAGACTCGAGTGTCCGTGCAAACTCATAAGTGGTTAGCTGAGAACTGCAGAGACTCATTAGTCAGTACAGACATGAAGCAACAGTAAGACATAATGCATCACATCGTAATCCAAGTTAATCATACCTGGAGGCCTAATTAAGGTGGATGTGGAGAAAACAATGACACAAGTGAAATTCTATAAATCAAATACAAGTGACACATTTGCAGATAGTGATAAAATATAAACTGCCCTTTTAAAATATCTTTTCATATAAAGCATATTTTCTTTGCACATACACGTGTCCACTCTCACATGTAGCTGCAACTGCATGCAGCTGTGAAGAAGAGAGAGCAATTATAAATGATGCACAATCTCAACTCTTCTCATCTGATGCAAACATACTGTGTTATGACCCAGCACTAGTGCAACAGAGTGAGAGAGCAGACGATTCTCTTCTTTTGCCAAGTTATCCAGAGCTGACTATAGCGTGCCAAGCCACGCAAGACAGGACTGGACCGGACTGGACGGGATTCCTCTTGTCCTGTTGCTTCTTCTTTTATATTCAGCAGATCCTGAGGCTCTTAGAAACAACCTTTGTCCCAGTCCAACATAAAAGAGATTTCTTTTCTGTCAGCACAATTCTCTGTTTTTATTGGGCCTGAGATACAGATAGTGGAATTCTATTATGTTTCATGCTACCACATTGTGTACATCTGTGCTCATGTCATTGTAAATGTGCGCACAGAGTGATGCGAAGATGTGTTCTAGAAAATGAAACGGCACTCTCAGCTGAGAAACAGCAAGCAGCAAGATTCAGAGACTCCTGCAGTTTGGGCAGAAAAGAAACATTAGTAAAGGCTCAGGGAGGCAATGGAGGGGATGATTGAAGAATTTAAGGGATTTTTCAGCATGTACCTGTCTAAAGCTTCCCTGTGGTGAAAAATAATACATTGTTTAAAATGGCATATTTACATGATTTGATAATTATGTGGTTAGAGTCCCAATTAAGGTAACAAGCACTTCATGTTGATTCCACAATTTAACTTCACAATTAGGTGAACATAAAATGCTTAAATGTAACCCCTACAACATGGACCGTAGTCTGTTACAATAAAATATATATGCAGCAAAATGATGCCCATGGGTAGTATTGTTGTACTGATAATGATTGCCTGAAGGTAAAAATACAGTGGTGGATGTACAGCACAAGCTAAAAAACTATTGAAAAGCTTTAAGGTGTTGCCCATGGCTGTATTATGAGAGCTGGATTCAGTGCTGCACTCTGCTGCTGTGGTCCAAGGATGAAGAACTTCAAACAACGGCAGCTATCACTCTGGATTATGAACTTTTGAACCACATAGATTTTGTATTTGTAAAACGTTTTTGTAGAGCCTAGAAAAGCGCGTTTTATTCTTGTCATTGAAATATAAATTCTAGTGGTCTGAGTGGAGGAGCATGGGCGGTGCAAGAGGTGGAAATTTCTATTGAAGTAACTGGACGCTATCTATGCATCTGTGATCCATTTCTCCTTAATACATCCCTGGTGTTACTTCAGGCTTTTATTTTGCTATGCTCGGTGTGATGTTTTGTGACCATACGTGCACACAACGTGAGGAGGGAATTCCCTCTTTCCTGTATGTTTAGGAAGCAGATTCATGAAGCTCCAGGATAAATTGAGCTTATAACTCCTGTATACATGTGTACAAGTTAGCTGCTCCACTAATTGCTCGGCTTCATTAACGTTGTTGCATCATTCTTGCATGCTAGTGCCTTGTTAGTGATTCTGCCAGGAAGTAGTTAGACTTACCTACTTACCGTGTTTACCCTCTTAGGTGGCTTAACATGCTAATATTTGATAATTAGTATTAAACAGTAAAACTGCATTATAGGTGCTGTAAAGTAAGGATGGAAATGTATTGTAGTGTTAGACAAATCGACATCCAGCGATGGTTGCTTGTATAACTTTCAGTACAGTTAGTTGTCTCTCGGTCTTTTTTTTTTTTTTCACAGGACTTTGTTCAAAATGATATTCATCCTGCTGTTAACATTTTGATGGCAGAGAGATATCTGCGACATAAACACATAACACCATGGACATTAACTTTGGAAAAAAAACAAGTGAATTCTTTCAAAAATGGATCCAAACAAAATGAAACAATTGAGAGGTTATTGTGAGGACACTGGTGAATTCAACGCTTTTGTTGTGTTATATACAGATATCCCTGCAAGTAGTTTGTCCCAGGGAGTTCTCATATTTTATTCACAAGACAACACTGGTTGTTTTTGTTTTTTGTTCTCACAGGAAGGAGTAGGACATGAATATGCTGCAAAACTATCTTTCAAGATATCCAGAGAATTGAAGTGTCTGCATGCATTCATCAAGTTTGTCAAACTTGCCACAGGACTTAGTTTCCTTGGTGTTCTCACTGAGCTATAGAGTCCCCCTGATAAATTAATTGTCTGCATTTTGTATGCAGAGACAGAGAGAAAGATAAAGGGATGAGTATCATGAACAGTAGGGGATAGTAATTGAATCCTAGAGTTATTGATTTAGCCAGACTTTCACTGCGGGATACCTACAGCCAAGATATGTTGTCTGTAAAGTTCTGATTTGCGTTCACTGTGCTAATAAATAGCTTACTGAAATTAGGTTTATGTTTCTCTCGCTGTTTTTCTCTGTTTATATTCCTTCTTTTCTCTTTTTTTTTGTTCTTTCACTTTGTCCCACTTGACTCCTTTTTACCAACATGATGTACAGTTAGTGTTATTGTACTTCCTCTTCTTTGTCTATTTCCCTGCATCCCATCTCACATTTTCACTTTGCCCTTTGTCTTGCTGCCTTCAGCTGAAGCCAGCACCTCCTGAACATTTCTGCTCTCCCACGCTGTGTGTCTAATTCCCTTGGTACTATATATATATATAGTATAAGCTTGCGAGAGTGCACACTTTCAGCAGCAGTGAAGTCATGTTTTTCTCCCTGGGCCTAAAGCCAAAGGCCAACACTGGTGTTTTACAGCGGACCACTGTAGAAGCACAGGCGGAACTGCAGCGATGGCACTTTCCCACCTCAGTCTCTGTCCTCCTCACCACTCCCCTCCAGTTCCTCAGCCCCTGGGGATCCGTGGAGATAAGGATTGAACATCTCCGGATGCCACTTTGCATAAATGTTTAATAGCAGGGAAAACATTAGCATCAGTAATTAAAGCAGTAATTTCAGTCTAGATGCCATCAACAGGCGAGCTACTTCCACGCTGGAATAACACCACTGAAACACAGTAATTAGCTTTGCTTTGATTGGACGGGAGACTGGGTTCAGAGAATATGTGTTTGTGTGTGTGTATGTGTGTGTGCATTTGTGCACATTACAAAGGAGGGCATAGTTTCCGTGTCTGCCTACTTTCTACTGTATGCAGGAGAGAGTTTTGCAAATAGCTCGTACTTACACTTGATTCATGATTGATCTGCTACTCCCAGCATGCCTGTACTCAAGATTGATTGCATGTCAATGTGTGTACACAGGATACACCCAGTGTGTGTAAGTGTGCTCAGTGGCATTTGACATTGGTTTGGACAGTGTTAAACATTGGCCTGAGGAGGTCAAATATTGTGTAGTGCTTCCCTAAGGAAGCTGATGTTGTCCTATGTCATCATCCATGTCCTGTGAGCCTCTGCCTTCCTCTAATTCCCCCTAAACTCTAGACTGTAACCTTTCTATCTGCCTGGGACCTCTGGGACAGTACCCTGCATTCTTTTTCATTAAAGTGCTATGATAGCAATATGGCTGTGAGGAGGGATGATATGTTTTGCTTTCTTTCCACTGGCATCAAAAATCGTTAGGAGTGCAAGGAGGTCAGCCTGGCTCGTATCTGGCTTTTAATGGCTCCTTAAAGCCAGGCCCCAGGGATGGGGGTACAAACACACACATACACACACATACACACACATACACACACGCACATACATGCGCTTACATACACATAAACTGCAGGGTGTCTGAAACAAAGCCAAGACCTTGCTCTCATCTCCTGACTCTCTTTATTTCACTCTTTTTTGCTCATTTCCCCCTCTCTAGCCAAAAAGCTGCAGCCCTTGATATATTGCAAAAGACCATTGCTGGAGCATCAGGGCTATTCTATGACTTTAACTCATTCTTGGAAATAGATTAATCTGCACTTACAATTTTGTCAGTCCACAGCATGAATTTGTCCCATTAGTAGTGAATTTCTATCATATTCCTGTCAGGAATTGTTATTTGTGTATAAAGTCAGTTCACTTCATGACCTTTGACCTTTCCAGAAAGAATACTTTTTTCACTTGTGCCGGCACCCTGCTGCTCCTTCTCCGTATGCTGATATAGTTTCTGTGCAGTTTAATTAAGCATATTGAGTTTGTATCAGCAGTTGGGTGTTATATGGCCAGCTGCATACACACATTCACATAAACATGTGGGCACACTTGCAAACACACATTCCCGCACTGCCATGCAGAATCCTATCCATCCCAGCTGACAGCTTGTTAATTGCCAGGGGGTTAACTGGAAGTGGTGGTGTAATTGCATCAGAGTTTTAATTTACCCTGGCCTCTTATTTATTTACCTAGCCACAGATCTTAAAGCAGCATTAATCGTCTGGGTCTGTCAGGACAAAGTGGGGATCGACTAGCAAGATGTCAGTCCAGACTTGGTCCAAACAACCTGTAGATCGTTCAGTTAGAGAAAATTACCTGCACTGTGATGAAATCAAATGGAGCACTGCATACTTCTGAGGTGGAATATTTAAAGCTTATTGGAAAAGAAGATCATAATTGAGTCACCGTGATGTTCTCTAAGGCTTCAGGGTCTTTTCTTACTGAACTGCTACAGTGTTTTATAATGTATGGCAGTGATGAATGACTAACTCTGCATAGCTGTCTTATTATCAGTGCTTTGTGCAGCTACACTATTCTAAAAAATACTGGATTTTGCGGCACATGAGGCCTTGATGCTTCAATGCATGGCATTTTATGACTGCAATGACTTTTTTTTCTTGCCCCTCCAACCCCCCCACTTCTGACCTCGGGAAACAGCAAAGCAGGAAGGCCTTGGTAATCAAATTTATTTGACAGGGAAGCAACTTAAAAGCTCTGCTGCAGACTACCCTCTAGTTCAAGGCTTTGAGAAAGGAAAAGGGGGGAACACTTGTGTACCTGTGAAACTCCCATTAAAAATATTATCTCTGAATCAGGACACACTTTTTAATGTTGGAGACCTTCTTTGCATCTGTGTATGAGTGTGGCATATTTTACACACATTGTTGGGAAATTGCTGTCCTTTTGGGAAAGGAATCATTTACTCCTTTTGAGGACCAGATGATTTTAGATTTGCATTAAGGTCAGGGTAAAGGTTAGGATTAGGGTTTGGCAAGTAGCAGTAATGGTTATGGTTAGGGTCAGTCTCCAAAAAATAAATGTAACTTAAAACCCCACGAGGCGACAAGATAAATGTGTGTGTGTGCGTGAGCTCTGTGTGTTTGTTCACATTGTACATCAGAAGGACACAGGGGGTAAGTAAGGTCAGGAAATGGGATAAATGCCCAGAAGCAATCCAGATTTGTATCTTGATTCCCCCTGTCTTTATCACAGACACACAAACACACACACAAGCCCACCCATGCATCTCCTTCACATGATTGTTTCTTTTTAGTTACTTTATGTTCAAATCCATCAGCTATGAGTAAAACAGCGATTACACTCGGCCTTCGATGCAGCAAGTAGACTGCCAGACTCAGAATTATGACATGGTGCATTACTGCAAATTGCTATTAAAGATCTTTTTTTTCCCTCTAGAGCATGGGACGCAAGTGGAGAGTAAGAGTAATGGGCATTCATAGTAAGGCACATGATTAGGATAGCTTTAGTTGTCTCATGGTTTTAACAGCAAACTTTCCACACATGCAAGAATAGAGTTGAGTTGTAGTGCTGCTCTTACTGGTCACTTTGCTCCTGAATTCAGAATTCTGACTTTGTCTTAACTGACTGTAATGCTTCTGCCCACACGCTGCCTGTTCATGATCTCATCTGGACTTGTGCAGACTAAAAGGTGAAATTAAATATGACTTTACATCTAAAATGATACATAAAACTCAAGAACAGTCCTGGATTCAATGACTGAGCAACAGAATAACCTACTAGTGTCATGTGTTAAAAGACAGCATCTAAGACTGATAGAGATGGAAAGAAAGGTGAAGTGATGAGCGGTGTCCTATAAGCCGGTGCTCGAGGAGATGGATGGCGTGTGTGGGTGGAGCTGTCCTTGGTGTGGTGCTGATTGTGTATGAGGTGGTGCTCAGCAGGACAGATGGTGCTAGTGGGCAGATGAGTGAATAATGATGTTTCACCACAGTGCAGTAATTACCTGCTCCTAGGCCCTCTCCGTGGTCCACATGGCCACATACATTCGTGCATATGGATGTTTGCACACACACTCATGTGTGCCCTCATGAATCTTCACATACTGTACACATTTTCTGTCCATTACGCTCATACTGTCCATTACACAAACATAAAGAATATAGCGACGTAAATAATAGTTATATTGTTGGTCTTACTGCATATGGAGAGTCACATCACAGAGGTACTTAAGCAGACGGTCTTAATCAGGCTGCATCTATGCACCTGCATGTGAAATCATTTCTTTGAGATATGAGTGTATGTTGATTTTTATACCTCCAGCCCCTGAAAATGTTGGGGTACTTTACTTGAAATCAAAATATTTCTTGGCTATTTGGGCTTTGTTATTCACGATTCAATTCACAATTTATGATTAATGTAAAAAAACAAATCAGTCGGACACAGTTCTCCACTGGGTGACTTGTTTCTTCATTCTAAACCCTTGCCCAATAAATTGTTAAAAAAAAAAATGTTCCAAATGCTCTGCATTGCCATTAAAAGCACAAAGATCATGCACATGTGCTGGTGAAGCTTCACTTCAGCTTCAGACCAGGTAATTAATTGTTAGTTTTAGTTTCTGTATGGGGATTAATATGATTAATTTAGGCAATGATTAAGATCTCTCTAGTCAGTGCCATTACCAACACCCGCACAAAACTGCTGAAAAAGCTCTAATAAATCCACTGTTCACTATCAGCTCAATACCAAAGAGCAGGCAGACAACGTTAGCAGCCAGCTAGTGAACACAGCAGAGCACTTAGCAGTGAAAGAGATGCATATTTCCCTAGGCAGTATTGGACCAATATTAATCAAGTGGCCCGACACACAACTTTAAATAACTGCTAAAGATGTTCCATCTCTGCTGAATATGTAAATGTAAGTGCTATAACAAACAAGTTGGCCATAACAACTTGAATACTTACAGTTAGTTAGTAGGTATTCAGGAAAAGTGTCCTCCCATTATAACAACCACTGTTTTGTTTTAATCTTGACTTGTTTTTAATAGCTTACCAAGGGGAGAACATCTTGTATTTAACACAACAAAGTCTATGTAAGCAGGAGGTTGTGATGGACAGATGATCCACATAAACTTGAACACAGGAGACTGCTGTTTTGAGGTGGCAGTCGGTCAGTCAAGTCACAGTGTAATTTCTTTTGTCTTAGTTCTACATGTGTGTTTATTGTGTGTATTTATTATGGCAACATGGCCCAAACAGAATCTAGCCTTAACAAAGACATTTTTTTACACAGACCATGATCTTTCCTTCTCACTTTAAACCTAACCAAATTGTTTTGTGCTTTGGACAATCTTAAACTTGTGTTTGCTATTTTAACCATGATGATGATGATGTTTTCCATGAACAGCATGTTGACGGCGGCAGTAGTTTGCCAGGTCTTTAAATTCAAGTGTTAAACAGTTTTCTGGAGTTAAACTCCAGAAAAGTTAACCTGATGGAGGGTGGATGGGACTTGTCGGGGGTGATGAATTTATGACCCTGCCACACACTCCGGAGCTGGGAGGCCAGTCTATGGCAAGACTACCAAACAGACTTCTTTGTGCTGCTAGGCTCATTGGGAAAACGGCCGGTGTTTCAGATGTCCAGTCGTGCTCTGCTCCTCAATACTGCCAGATGTCTCTACACTGTGTTTCGTCCTGGGTACAGATAAGCAAGCTCTTTCTTTAACCAAGAATCAGCTTTATTTTTCTTTATTTATTAACTTGTTTGCTTACTTAGTTACTGGGGCACAACAAAGTAGATAAGGTCTGACAGCACACTTTGCAAAAACACATTCACACACAGGAATGGAATGATATTTCCCTAAATTATTAATGCTCAACCATCTAAACATCTAAACTGCAGGTCACACAGGATGGCAACACCACCGTGACAAGTTCTTTCTTTACAGAAAGCCAAAGAGGTCATGATTCCTCCAATTTTCACTGCTGTTTTATGTTTTTTTGTTTATCTAATTGCATGCGTCACTTCACGTCTGCCTGCGCGCTGTGACTTGTGCTGCTGACTGCCATCCCAGCTGCTGCGTATATGAACAGCACCCTCTATTGCATTTGTTTGCACCAGTGAAACCCGCAATGCATGCTGGCAGTTCTGTTGCTACGCAGTAAGCAGTACAGAAGTCGCTGGGACGGCACCGCTCACTGTCTGCACGGGGCAGCGTTCGCTAAAGACAAGTGCCATTTGCAGTGCTGTTTATAAATGCAACCTGATGAAATAAAACTGAATTCACAACATATAAAACAGCAATCGTGTGGAAAGTGTCAGCTTTCAATATTTTTAAACAGTAATATGTTTTTTATATGACCATTTTAAAACATGGATTATGTCCTTGAAGTGTGAACTGTTGTAAAATGGTAAAATAAGCCTATATTCTCACAGTCACCTGTCAGTTTGCACTCTTCTTGTGGTTACTGTGTATTTTGCTTGTTTGCATTCTTTTGTGAAATTTCAACTTCGCCTCATCTTATTTGCATAGAATTAGGGTTATTGGTGTAGCTTAACTCACTGGGGATTTGTCAGTGATATAATTCTTCTGACAATATTTAGAACTGGCACATAATGAAAAAAGAATTCTTAAAAGTTTAGCGAGAGCTTTAGTTTCATCTCACGTGCGTCTGGGTTTAGTGAACAAAGAAATACACCCAAACATACACATTACCAAACACCAGACTGACTTTTACAGATAAAATTTGCAAGGTAGTTGCTGCAGTACTTAATATTCCCAGGTGCTATTAGGTGGAAATTTTAATAAATCTCTTGGTTTAGCTGGATTTAAGAGTCGCCCCTTAATCCAACCCTGTTCTTATTCTGCCTTTTGCACAAGATTGTGTTCAAGTGGTTTCTGTTGTTAAATATCATTTTGTCTCCACTTTGAAGACTATTCTGCTTCCAGGTTTAAAAGAAATTTGCTCTACTGCTTGATATGACAGTAGAGCTTTAGGTTTTGTTTTATATCTAAAACATGCAGATGGTAATTTGAAAGTAAAGAACTTCCACTCTGTTACATTCAAGTTGAGCTTGAAACTTGAAGTTAAATATTTTCACATTAACAATCAATCAAATTACAATGTGTAATGTAAAAGATGTCACAGCTGCCAGGCTGTTGTGTGAGTCTGCATTCACGGGAGGCATCAACAGGACCTCTTCACAATAAAATACATCTTGTATTATATTTCTACAGAAAAGTCTGGGCATACTGTAGCTTTAAATATGGTGATGTAATTGCAGTCTTTCTCATTCAGCCTGCAACTACAGCATCAGATCCTGGGACTGGTTAGTCTTAGATATCCCAAATATCAATTAGGATCTAGTTTCCAGAGCTACTGTGTATGCATATACTGTATATGGTTTACATCTACAGTATATGCAAGACATTTTATGACTTGCAGGTCATCAGTTAGCTACTCTAAATTCTGCAGCTGTCGTCCCCCTGGTCCAGACAGCATCCACTTCATCAAAATCAGCTGCTGGAAAGTCACACAAATTACCCACAGGAACTTAGTACAGAGCTTGAAATAGCAATCAATTTCACTGCTATCACAGCTGATGTCATATGCGGTAAACACTGCTGTGCATAGCTTATACTAATGACTCAGAGAGGGAGGAGGAGGCGGGAGCGACATGGTCCTTAGATGATAATGTCTTTTATTGTAGTTGGTTAAGTGATGAGTACCGGTGGAACGTGCCAAACAAATTTGCCCTTGGGATACAGTAGTAGTCTCTAAACAGTGCATCACTTGCAATAGTGATATACACACATGACTATAGATCACTACATGATGGATTTCTTTTGTAACATATTGCTGTAACCTTAGGGACCTATTCTTCAAAACACCTTAAAGAAGATCTAATTAACACTTTAATATGCTTGTTTAGATTTCCACGATTAGCTGTAATTGTTATAATGTTTTTATATGTTCAATATGAATCCCAAGAAAACTGTTTTATCTTTATCTCTCATGATTGCGATTAAATAATACTGCAATCTCACATTATTAACGAGGTCTCTCACTTTCATGGCTCTTTACAAGTTTCTTGGCTGCAGCAATTCTAATAGGATTCTCAGTCTATGCTCTTTCAGGCTGTGGGTATTAAAAGAGAGAAGATGAAATAAATATGAGACTTTGTTCCTCTCACAAGATTTTTGGAAATGGGAAAAAGAAATCAGCTGTCATGATGTTTCTGATTAGGCTTAAGTGAGGATGAAACAATGTGCATCTCTGAGCCTGCCAAGGCAATGACCTGTCAACAAACCATGCTGCAGAGCACAGCTACATCCTCCTCTGATCCTCCCACACCTCCTCTGTCTCCTCTCACTCTCAGGGGGGATGTATCCTCATCTCAAAGGCCACTGCGTCACTCACTCGACACTCGACATGCTATTTTCAGGAGGAAGAAAAGTTGCGAGTTTGTTCCTCCTTCTGATTTCCGCCTCTTTTCATCTTCACTCTCTCATCCCCCGTAGGCTATGAAGTGTTGGTGGACTTGTTGCAGCTATACCATACTCTCACATCAACAGATCCAACATATATCTCCAGAGCATCACCGATAGCTCCCTGGAAGATACCTCAAAGCAGTGAATCTCTGTGGCTGCTGAGCTGTTATGAGCCGCTTGAGTGAAGTTATGTGTTGGATTAAAGTGAGTGGATCACCTATGTTTATGGCAAAATCAGCTGAAACAGAATGCAACTGATTTACATCTTTAATAGTATTATGCATAATTGTTTTCTTTTATTAATTGATTTTTTTTCCTTTTGGTTAATGCTACAAAGTGATTACTTTGTAAGCAGCTCTCACTAGCTTACTTGTTATTTTATTTGTCAAAAACCTACTAAAAATTGTTGTTTTTAAGCACATGCACATTAACAGATGGCACGATGTCATGTATGGGAAAAAAAGGAATATAGAAGGACTCTGGTAAAGGGCGCTAGAGGTGTGTGTGTGTCTGTGCTTCTTCCTGCACTGATCTGTAACTAAAGTGGCAGGTCTGATCGTCTAAAGGTCATCCATGACATCAGGACTTGGCTGCTTTAGGCTTGATGTGTATTGGTGCTGATGGCTGCACCACTGGTGAAAACTCTGTTCTCTCTCTCACTGTCTCTGTCTTTCTCCTTTACTTTTATTCTCAGACTCACGTGCTCACAAACACAAATAAGGACAAGTGCATGTGTATAGGCAGGCCTCAGGTATTTAGTGTGCCTGAAAAGGTCAGTTTCACTAATTCACTCTCTTTACTGCTGGACAGTGGAAGGGTATGATAAAAGTGGTCATCATGTCCTGCCATGCAGAGGTGTAACTTTCTTAGTTTGATCAATCACTTCTTGATTCTTGATTGTATTTAGGTATGTTCTCCATCCACTTTACTGTTATACAGCTGAAAGAATCCAGAAGAACATACAGTATGCTTATTTGTCTTCTTGCAGAAGAAGCTGCTACCACTCTCACATAATAGATTCTAAAATAGTGGCTTTTATGTACCTTAATGGCAGAGAGAACCGACCTTTATCTGGAACAAGCTACAGACACTTATCCATTCACAAGAGTCACATTATACTCCCCAGCTGGTTGCTCTCAGTTTCAGTTGTCAAACAGAAATATCATTTAAATTGACAAAGTTTCTCACTTTTTCTTTCTAACAGTGTTTCTCCCAAAAGTGTTACTCTGAATGCAGCTCACCACAGCTTTTCGGACCCTGGGCACAGACCCACAAAGAAATATAAAATTAATACAAAGAGTCTACGAAGACATGTGAAAGGCTTATAAGTGGATGCAAAATGACCACAAAGTCACAAAACAACTACAAGAAATAATGAGAAAGATATTCTCACAGGCGACAGCCTAAAATATTAACAGGAAGGACTCCTGTTAACTAGAAACTAGAAACAGAACTGAATACCTGTTTTCAGAGAAGGTGACTAATCTCGAAAGAGTTCTTTGGGTGCGGACAGTTAAAGAAATGTTTCTCAGCCAGCAAAACTACTTTGAGAGTGGCACCAAGTGTTTGCTAGAACTGCTTCTGTATAGCAGTTAATGCACTGAATAAATGTGTTGGACCAGTCATGTTTGGATGCCAGTATAGGCTCGCAAAGCTAGGAGAAACACTTTGTAGATACATTGTACGTCCAGTCTTGATGCTGTGCTTGGCACTAGCGTTGCTGTGCAGCCGGGGGTGTATGTATACATTAACATAATGATGTGGCTCTACGGTGGCTGTTTAGCCCATGGAAAAGCAAACCAGTTCTTAGAACATTCACAAGTTTAATCACCTTTGCACCAATACTAGCATCAGCCCAGAAATACCACCCAGTTTGCATTGAAAACTTGTAAAAGAATCATGCAATGTCCAAAAAGAGATTCTAAATGAGCACTAACACTCAAAACAGCAACAAAGAATACAAACAGCTTTTACTGAATACTGGGTTTTACATGACAGTCCGAAATATCAGACTGTCACATGAGAATATGTTAGCTAGCAATACTTGCTTATAATCACATTAAGAAAAGAGAAAGTGCTTTTTCTGGTGAGTTTGCTCAGCTTACTCTAATGGCTCAAGGGCTTTAGAGGGCACATGCAAACACATGAAAATGTTGCTCTTTGTTGACCGAAAGTAAATGCATGCTTAGTTCCCCTGCCGGCCTGGTCTGCATGCACTGTAATTGTTTTGTGCATTTCAACAAACAGCAGAACACTTCTAAGTCAAATTAAGGTGAAAAGCACAGTGGCATAGTCAAGGGCCTTCTGTTAATGTTAAGTGGCTTTTGTCCCCACCAGGGGCCCCTGAAGCTCAGAGTGCTCTAATGTCAGATTGCAGAAATAGGAATGGATCAGCTGGACTTCACTCTGGCAACCATATTTATCAAGAATTACCTTGGATGTTTGTTGCTCCAGTGACTTCTTCCCTAAACCTCAGAAGTTTTCCAGCAGCTGAGAGATTTATTTGTCTTAGTTTTGTTCTCTTTTGCTGAGGATGATGAAATTTAGAGACATTTTGCTCAACCTTCATAAACTGAGAGGGGGCTTCTGCTGCCACCAATTTCTAAGAAAGCTGTGTAAAACCCCACGCACACATACACATGTCCACAGTCTATCTCCTTTTCCCTCACTGTCGGCTTGTGTCATGATGAAGGCTCTGTCACTCCATCCTTATTACCAGAAGAGAGGTCAGTACAAGTTCACCCTTACATCACTCAGGCTGTGACAGCGGCAGCACTCTGGAACAGACGTATAGAGAGGGGGAGAGAGGGAAAGAGCGAGAAATGATTCTAGTTTATAGGGGGCTATATCCATCGAAGCAGCCCCGTCTCCCACAGCCAGCCATTGTTGGTGTGAACTGAAGGAGTCAGTCAACCAGCTGAGTCCTGTCTGTGTTTGCCTGCCATTTAGTGAGATGTGGAGGCGCGGAGGCAAAGAGAAACGAGTGCAGTACAGCACATATCACAGGAGGA
This sequence comes from Ctenopoma kingsleyae, assembly GCA_032353495.1. Classification (NCBI taxonomy): domain Eukaryota; kingdom Metazoa; phylum Chordata; class Actinopteri; order Anabantiformes; family Anabantidae; genus Ctenopoma; species Ctenopoma kingsleyae. The sequence goes on along the minus strand of JAUBNQ010000002.1, from coordinate 6,786,480 downwards.
AGCTTGGGCCTGAGTGCTTCTGTGTCCAGAATACCAAAAGCAAAAAAAAAAAAAGAAAAAGTAAAGAAACAACTCCCACAGAAAAGAAAAGCAGCAGAGATCTTCGAAAGAAGGATCTCCCATATGCTTTTACAGGAGACTGTGTACTATTTGTTGTTACCCAAACATCACAGGGCATTGATTTCCAAGGAACTGGATACGGTGAGGCATATTTTTCCGCGTTACCTTTTTCAAGTGTTTGTTTGAGGAGTGTGTATTGAAACATTTCCTCTGCTGCACTATTTTCAGCACACAAGGAGGGCATCCAGCTCTGCTGTTAAACACATGTCAGCTCCAAACTGTGTTTTCTGTGTTTCCATTTTTTTTTTTTGATCAATCGCTTCTTTATTCAACATGACCTCTATTTTGAGCTTCTATTTCACTCCTCTCTCCAGGACCTGCCCTCCATCCCTCTTTACGTTTGACTTCTGTTCCCCTGCACAAAGTTACTTCACCTCTCTGCCGCTCTTTTACACACTCTAGGAGAAAGGTAGCTCCACTGAGATACCTGCACTACGTTTCATTCTAAAATGTTTTTATCTCCCTAGGTAACCACACCTTCTTCTCCTTTCCTTGCACTGTCTTCCACCTCTTTTTCTCTTTTGAAAGGTGCTCGCCTGAAGAGAAATACAGCATAGAGAAAGGCCAAACTTTGTTTTATTATTGACATAATCCTAAAAGCTTGTGCCTGTGAAGCCAGATCAATTTTCTGCACCTTATCCTATTATTAAAAGCTGGCCTGAGGGCTAAGGAGACCTGATCTTACAAGGAGAAACAGAAGGAGAGGAAAGCACGCAGCAAGACAGATGGAAACACACAAACACCAGCTCAGTCTTCAGCCATTTCTGGAAGATAAAACATGTATCTAGTATGAATTTGATTTTCCAATACTGTCATTAATAGATGAGCTGGCTGGGGCCGGTGTTGAGGCTTGTAGAGCGGGAAGGCCTGCTGTAATGTTCCTAGACAGGAGCGAAGATAGAGACAATCACAGTTTCTATGAACAACACTTCATCACTGTCACGTTTGGGCAGAATTCAATTTGCAGATGTCAAACCTGCCCAACCCCCCCCCCCACCCACCCACACACACCCCACACCCCACCCACATCTCTATGCCACGTCTGGATTGTGAAGAAGGCAGAAAGATTTGCACACACAAATGGTTGCTTATTATGTCCTTCTTACAGTAACAAACAATATCAGTTTGACGTAATTGCTGCTGTCCAGGACTGTCCAGAGAGGAGGGGATTGAAGAGACAACCCTCTCCTGTCTTTACAATAGGTAAATGTGCTCTCAACTGTACTTCAGTGTTTTGGCAGTATAATTTTAGTGGTGTATTTGTCCCATTATAGGATAGAGAATTTCAACTGAACATGTCTATGAAAAAAAACAACAAAAAAAAAAACATGGAAACTTGCTTTTTTAAACTGCATGATGCACAATGGGTAATCAGTAATCAGAGGGATCTTTCACTGCAGGCTGTGGGATTTGAAAGTGGTTTAGTGTGCATTTTCTTAAAAACAATAAAAGAAAGAATTTATGATTTTCTTAATGGTTTGATTTAGTAGACTCCAGAAAATTGCCAACCAGGAAATAGACAAGTATAAAAAGAAATCACTCATCCTGCAATTAACATAAATGATGGAAAGTTTAATCAACCAACGGCAAATTATAATGTGACACCAGACGGGCATCAGCGTCAGTTAAAATTGTGTTGTGTAGCACATAGTCTTGTATGATCTGTGTTAATAATACCTGTCATCTGCATGATGTGTATTGATGTTTATAGATTATTTCAGCAAAGTGACAAGATTTTCTGTGCTTCATTATTTGCGCTTGTAGCAATTATTGCACTCTGCTGACAGTGGCTTAGTTTGATATTGATATGCACATATGCTAAATGATGAGCTCCAGACAAACACATTTAAGTGAGTGAAATAAGAGGTGTGACACATTATCAACATTAAATTTGCATCTTTTATTGGCATGGGCCACTAAAAACTATGTGGTAATGTTAAATTACAGACCTCAAAGGGGCGTGTAATCATTTTCTACATATGGGGTACCAATGAAGCACTTACTCGACACCTACAGGTGGGTTCAAGGGAATAAATGGGCATCTGCGTTTCAAGGTAAGTGGAACTAAAACAAAAAAAGTGTTATACTTTTTTAATTAGATGATACATTTTAAATAATGACAGGGGCCAAAAGAGATACCACATACAGACAGCTTTTTCACACATTCTTCTTTATGCATAAATGTATTGAATTTATGAATAGATTACCACACTTCTCTTTATACCATATACTATTAAAGAAACCTCAGTTAAAGATACAGCATAAAACATTTTGCGATTTATTTTTCACAGAGGACAGTGACAGAATAGATGTAATGGCAGCAGTGAAGACATACTGGCTCCTGGAAGTTTTGGAGTGAGACTTGCTCATCTATCCAGTCAGAGAATTTCAATAATTTAAGCATGATCAGTAAGTTTTGCAGTTTATGCATTGTAATTTGATAACGATCAATACCTTAATGATGTTAGAAGAACATGGTGGACTGAGGAAAGTGATGGAGGAACGCATAC
>JAUBNQ010000002.1:6761636-6773274 GCA_032353495.1 Ctenopoma kingsleyae | reverse complement strand
CAAGCACACAGATCTTTTCACGTAGGTAGTATGTCTGCTCATTTTCTTTCCCTCTCTTTCTGTCTCACACACACACACGCACACACACACACACACACACACACACACACACACACACACACACACACACACTCCCTTCTTCCTAACTCACTCCACCTCTTCACACACACTATTTTAGCAGCCTTGAAAAGCTAAATGGTGTGAAGTTGAGTGCTGGTCCATCTGTCTCCTGGGTGTTTGGAAAGGATGAGAAAGAGAGTGAGCGGTGGGAGGAACGGGGGGGGTAGAAAGATTGGAAGAAGAAAAAGGCAAGGAGGGATTGGGGTCAGGTCCATTAATATGAATCACCAGCAGAACCCCACAGCGGATCCATCTGTGGTTGAACACTGCCCAGAAACAATTCACAGCCTAGACAACAGGACATTAATAGGTGAATGGGGCTAAAAAAATACTTATGTCATGCATGGATTCCTGACAGTTTCTGCACACAGTTCAAGGTTTCAGTGGTATTACTGTCTTTTCTCCATCATTGAATTGCAGGTAGCAGCCAATGTGAAAATCAAATGTTAGAGCTCCATCTTTATGGAAGAAGGCCTAAAACTGCAGCATGAAAACTCGTTAAACTTGCTAGTTCGAAGGTGAAACAATTCTTTGGTAGCTTCTGAATGTGTTTTGCTGGGAGAAGGCTCAGTCTTATACCTCGAATGGGTTCTTGAAGAGTCACTTTATGGTGTAAATGTATTCAGCACAACATGGCAGTAGAAGAGCCAGAGTTTTGCTGAAATCAATATTCTCCTTTCATGGATACTTTAAACGGTAAAGGCCCCTCTTTGAGGCACTGCTACAGAGCCAGAGGCCAGTGTGTGTCACACCTACCACATGCACGTAGACAGGTTGAATGTCAGATTATAGGACTTCTATAAACATTATGCATAGCAGAATAGTAGATATATATTAACAAAAACATATTATTTAAAGGGCTTTATAACTTACACTATAACTATAATTCCTGAAGGGAGAGAATAGAGCAAACAGTTAGTGAAAAAGAATCTGAAGATATACTCTATAGGAGGCCATGGCACAAACAGAGGCACTTTCAACTCAATCCCAGTTTTGTGGTTACAAAGCACTTGGTTTATTCAGCACAAGCACATGGGAAACAAAAAGGAAAAAAAAAAAAACACAAGACATTGTAAGTGAACTAACAAACCCCTTATTATTGGCTGCTCAGTGGACAGAGCCCACAATCACCAAGGTATCCATAAGAACAATACCCTACTATGCCTTTTTATGCATAAATATAATTCTGCTTACTCTGATTTAAAACACTTGTGACTATATTATGTCTTATCAGTCAATGTATCAAAAATCTGGATGTAGGAAGATACACATCTACTGTTTTCTTTGGCCTGTTCTTTCAGTATTACTTGTCTGGAAGCCCCAAGGAAGATTTCTAAAAAGTCTTCGTAGTACTGTTGATATAATTAAAGCCTTTAAAACTGCACCAAAGGATAGGTTCACATTTCCAAAGTTTATCTGAGGCTAATACGAGGCTTCAGCTGTCTGAGTTAATGAAATCAAGTTATTTCCCCTTTGGGAAAGGCCTATTAATGGCCAGTATAAACAGCAGATATAATTACAGCATTTCATTTTCAACTGAGATGGGCAGGGAACTTTATGGTTTGCTAGTGTCTTGCCAAACAGTAATGACAATCTCTTTTTTTGTTGCTCCCTGCAGAAGGTATCTTACGTATGCCCAAACATATGAAAACATTCTGTTATGTTTCCTTGACTTCCTTCCTGCTCTGGAGGCTCTCCATGAGAAGGCGCTGAGGTGAAGCTTCTGGTCCCGATCATAGCGACAGCATGGTTCCAAACACTTCATCAGAGGCAACAAACTGACTGAAATGTCATTAGTTCCCACATTAATGATGATCTTTTTGATGCCCAGATGGTTCAGCATCATTTTCTGGGCTGAGTCACAAACTATGATGCTTGGCACATTAATAAGTTTGCTCCTAACATCCCTAATTAATGAGTCTCTAAAAACAAGCTTTAGTGATGGCATTGGTCCTGCAAGTATTAGGCTTGTATCTGGCATTAATGCTAGTGTGCTCCACAAAATGTTCAGTGACCTTGCACTGAGGTTAAGCCAGGAGCATGTGTTTGCAGTGTCTGTCTTGAGCAAATTGCTATCAGTGCATAGTCTAGAGCCTAGACCCACAAAGAGTGTCATCCAAAACTTGGAGCACTGTGAAGTTTAGTAGGTCCTGCGTCAGTTTCAGCACTGCATGGAATAAATTTGTAATCATCTTCTTGATGTAAGATGCTGACATTAACAGAGATTCAACTAGGAGAGACTTCGCCACAAGAATATGCAATGAACATGATTTATTAATAATGTTCTGGTGCAGACTCAGACTCTGATAACGGTGTGACTGAGGCTAAAGCAGGTCCTGGCAGGGCACTGAGGGTGCCCCATTGAGGAGTCTTGATCCTTCTGGTGGTAGGTGAAATTGGGGTGGTGGCCCATGCCTGTGAGACGAGCAAAAAAGAGCATGCAAAGAATGATCTGAACATGCGTAATGTTTGGAAGAATGGGATAAAGTGGGTCATAGGAGAATAGGGGAGAGGCTTGAGAGTCATGTATGAGTTTGGCTCATTACTGAACCACAGTTTCTTTAATCACCTTAACCAAGCATTATTAAGTGTTTTAAACCACCAGTGTAAATTATTTGCCATGACTAAAATCTTCCTCTAACCTTAACCAAGGTTTTCAACTATGTAAATTAAACAAAAAATATTACATTACAATGACTAGTTCCAGTAACCCTCCATTATTTTATCAGTTAAGGACTTGTATTGTAGATGTATTGTATGGTTATGGAACATTTGGGGTTTTTTAATGGCACATTTACTAATAATAACATACTAAAATACTGCACAGTCTAGCCAAAAGCCACTGCCTCTATGAAGGACAGTCATGTCGGTGTCAGGAATAAGAAGTCTTATATTTAAGTACTGAATATTGAAATAACCTTCAGCAATTTCCCCCTGATTTGTGTCACAGAAACTCTTTGTTTCCAGTTGAAAATATGTGCTTGGACTCTCCATGACTTGCAATTCCTTAAATAAAGAATGCAAGAACAGGGGGTCAATTACAAACCTCAAAGTTTACTCACAGATGAAAATAAATGCAGAGCTCAGAGACTCATCATAAGGGTAATGTATCACATCTACAGAGTGCTTAAAGTGTACTATTAAACAGTGTTGAATACTAAGGGTTTAATTTAAAGAACTCTGAAGGTCTGAAGAACTGATCATGACACTTCAAGCATGCAGCCTTTGTTAAACTGTACATCTGCAAGTGTTCTTCCGGAGCAACTTGAGAAAAATGAACATGAGTTTGAAGACTTTTGGACCAGTAATGTGCATCCAGGCCAGGCCAAGACTTGATCTCCCTCAGTCCAGAGTGACTGAAATCATTACTGGGTGTATTTAGGGAAGCTGTCAAAGTTGTCCCTTCCAGGCTATGTTCAATTCCACCTCTAGCCCCCAAGGGGTAGTGTCTGGGAATTAGAGCTGTCTCATTCTCTCTCACCCACCCACCTGCACATACATCCACACACACAAACACCCCTTTTGGCCATGACCCATCTGGTGTCTTTCTACTTCTGTGGTTTCCCATGCCTGATAAGGGAGCCAGTTCTGGTTAGCTGACAAATACACATTTAATTACCCTGCAGCCACCCACCTACCCACACACCTAGACAGACAGGCAGATGGACAAACAGACACCCTCTGTCTCAGTCTTTCACCTTGCTTTCTGGCCTTTCCACATCTCATCACCTGTCTTGCGCTGACATTCTTATGTAAGTCCTAAACCTCACTGTGTTTGCAGATACAGTATGTATGCAAGCTTGAATGCACACAGACACATGCACTTTAGCAAGGGCTTGTCCAGTGCTAGTTTCTTTTTGGTGGAAGAGGTGGAGGGGTCAGCCTGTGAGTAGGCCTGTCCATCCACTGTAGCTTGTTAAAGTCTTGGGGGAGTAGATTGACTGTGACATGTCTAGTCCACCTGTCCATGTGGAGATGGTTACATAATGAGTCAGTTTGAAGGTCTGGAGATTGGCTGATGGGTCAGCTCAGAGGGTGTGAAGGATGCATGTGAAGACGTGCACAGGTCTGAAAATGTAACATGAGAGCAGAGCACAAATGTGACACCAAACAAAGTTGAAGGGCAAGGTAAGTTTTATACAAGTAAGTTAATACTGCACACATGCCACATGGATCATTGGTGGTTTTCTTTGACCTGCTTTTTTCACCTGTCAGAATACTCACACCGAACCTGCACATGAAAGACACTTACTGAGAAAACATTGCTGTAGTTTACAGCAGTACCATGTTAGCACATCGTCAGACCACAGAATCAGTTGCATTCATGGCCATAATTAACTGAGCATAAGAGTGTAACTAATTGTAGCCAAATGTATAAATACATTAATCTAAATCTATCTAACTATGAACCTTAGTATCAGTACCTAAATAGTGGTTCTGTATAGACACCTATAAAGAATTTTTTACATTTTTACACAGAATTTTCTTTATCTACAGTAAGTATGGTAGAAATCCCACAATTTAATTTGTATCTGAATTGAGAGTGGGGACATTAGCTTGTTAGCACAAAATACAGCTGTGACTGATGGGAATATCATTAATTCTGTCCAGTAATTGTTAAAATAATTCAGCCTGGACCATAGTGGTAGACTGGCTGACCAACAAACCACCATTGTCATCCCTAGAAAATGAATGAGCTTAATTTGCAAGTCAATTACATAATTTGTCGTTTTGTCCAACTTTTGAACTACATATCAATGAATAAATTCTGTGCTGTGAGCTGTATTTGTAGTATATTTACATATGGCTTGCACATATTAAAAATGTAACACATTGTTTACTAACATTGCAGAGTGATTTGTTTTGTGACAGCACTGTGATTGTTAGGAGCAGTAAATCAAAGATGTCATTCTGGTGCTTGAGGCCTAGTAGTGCTAATAGCTTGGCAACGCCCCTGCCCGAGACCACATGTTTCATTTGGAGCCTGATGACCTGGATAAATCAGTTTAGTCCAGCTTGAGGCAGCTGTGAAATGTGCAAGTGTTTTTAGAAAGGTGTTAAAATTGTGTGGTAACGCCCTTGGTTATATCCTGTACTAATGTGAACACCCCTGCTCAGACATTTAAATAGCATCATTTTCAGGTGGCTAAATGATTGTGCAATGTTTTTGTCATTGGCCACCTGCTGTATTGTAAATAACTCATGAAATCATACCCACCACTAGATAACTGCAACCATTTACAAACGCAAGCCTCAAAGTACACCTTGCTCCATTTCTAAACAATGAAACATTTATTCACAGCAGATTTGCAACTCAATATGTTTCAGGAACGACACATAAAACATCAAGTATGTTGCGAAGCATTGCTTATCTACTCTAAAACAAAGACGTTTTTACTGATTCTATCTCAGACAAAACCACTGACTTTCAAGTCACATTATTCCAAACAATGCTGAAAAAACAGCACAAAATTAGAAAATAAAAGAAGAAAACCCTCGTGCTTGGTGGGGATTGAACCTTCAGTTTTCATCAAGAGTGGCTAACAGGAAAACATCTTTGTCAAACCCCTTGACAACTCACAATAGTGCAGAGTTTGATAGTATGCATCTAAAACACAGTTTTATTCTGATTCAGATTCTGATCAAAACATGCTTGGAGGGAGGTGAGTGGTGAAGCAGAATATAAGCGAAAGTGATTGAAGGACAGAGAAGACTAGATTGACAGCTGGACATTAACAAAGAATGAAAAAATAGTAAAATGACTGGTGAGCCGAGACGGGCGGATACTAATACAGAAATGAGTGTGAAGGCAGCAGTCTGTGGAGGATCTGCATGTGGAGTATCTTAAGCAGACAGGAAGACGTTATCAGTCACAGCTAGTCTGGCTCTGTCCGGGGGAGTGGCAGGACTGTGCCTCTTCTCAGAAAACAAATGTTTCAGTCAGTGGTAGGGTGGAGCTGTGGTCAACAAGTCTGTCCACCAGGGGATGGAAACATCTGTCACATGTAAAAACATAAATAACCAAATGGCTATACTGTGTGTAAAAATGTCACAGGTGACAGTGATCCCTTTCTGATAGCATAATATATGTGTTCGGTTTCATTTCAACATTAACGCTCTCATTCCTACTAAAACCTGCGTCCACCCTCACACAAATCCAGGAGTGGATCATTAAACACATCAGCACTTATAGTAACCAGCCACAGCTGTGATTTTTCATACAATCAGTGGTGCATGGTAATGCTTCCAGCCTTGAGGACAGACAAGCCATACGCTCACTCGCACACACAAACCGTAAAGGACAACTTAGCTCAGGTAGTGCAAAGCAATCTTGGCAGCCAGCCTTGGCATATTCGCAGCCTTTTACTATCAACACAGTGAAACGCAGGGCTGACTCTCACAGCGTGCTGGCATAGCACGATGTCCTTGGGTAAACCCAAGTACAAACCGTGTACAGGAAGAGATGATATTCTGCTTCTGGATTATGAGGCCTCACCAGCTGGTTTATGGCTCCGTTAATTTGAAGTTGGCAAAATGACAACTCTAAGTGTCACTCAGGAGAAAGACCAATGGACGAAGTAAAAAAAAAAAAGAGACAGCGAAGGAATCAACAAAAGCTAGATAGAAAACTTTGACATAGAGCAACAGACGCTTAATATTGTGCTCATTTATTCAGGGCCTGCTGTGTTAATGGCTAGGTAAATGTGCTGGTCTCACAGAGTGGTAAAAACCAGCACTGGCAGACCTCAACAATGCAGCCTAATTGGAGATAAGCCTGAACAACAGGCCTATAGCATGGCCTCATAAATTACAGCCTCTACACCACCCAATCCACTCCTGTTCTCTTTTTATACAATCCCTCCTCTCCACATTGTGTGTTCTCATTTTTTGCTTTTCACTGCCATTTTCTCAAGTTCTCCTGCTCATTCTTTTTTCCATCACATCCACTCCCACTCCAATAGGACCGTCCACCCCCTACCTTCCTTTCCCCCCTCCTTCCTATTTCCTACTTGAACCTGGCCTTACCAGGGTTGTAAAGAGGGTTGTGCAGATTGAACGGTAAATTAAATTAATGTAGGCCATTTCTCAATCATTTTTCATCCCCCTAAAATGATTAAGGCTGACGTAAGAAGTTCATTAAAACAGAAAACATTAGGCTCATTAAAAAGCCATTAAAACTATCGCAGAGATGTGATTTATGCCTGAGTACGACTGGGGGAAGAAATGATTGGACGGGGGGAGGTGAGTCTGAATGGGAGGAAATGGGAGACCCAGGAGCTTGATGGTGGGGAGCCAGGTTTTTTAAAAAGGCAGACACAAATAGCAAACTCAGAGGAAATAGAGAGGAATTAAGGCAAAAGAAAATAGTGGGTGGCAAGAATCAGAGGTTTCTCATTTCCAGGACCTTTCCTTTCGCCTGCACCCTGACCAGAGTTCTGGCTGGCCTCTCTGTCTCTCTAATATCTTCACGCTAAGAGAGCTTCACACCAGATATCATTAACTGTCCTTAACTCTGGCCATGAGGCTCTGGCATTTATTAAACTAAATGTCATTGTCCCTAATCATCACGTGTTAGGCAAGCCACAACATGTATGCACGGGGCTGGATACACATGCAGATGCACTTGTGCATACTAATGTATCAGATTTCACCCCATCTAAGTAACAAAACTCTTTCACTTGTGCTGTTCTATATATTCCCTTCTTGGTGTGTTACATCTATACAGCACATTCACCTAGATATAATCTCAAAGCCCATTCTCTTCGTTTGACAAGGCAAGAGCTTTCAGCCTACTGTTGCCAGTACAAAGTGGTAGAGAGATCGGTGGAGATGGAAAGGCGGAGGGGGATATTTTGAAGAAGGTCTTTGAAGCAGCAGGCAGGAGTTCTGTGTCGAATAGATTCGGCTGTGTGTGCTAACGCAGCATCCGGTGACTCAGACAACAGTGAGCCAAGTTTCTAGAGCTCAGCTCACCTGGAGAGGCTCGGTAGAGTGGATGGATAGATTCTGCTCACTCTCCATCTAGCTAGAGGCAAGGTTTCACTGATAGGCTTCACCCCTGCTTTTAAATCTTCTAATATTTAAATTTCTGTACATTTGACTAAGACCTCCTTCAAACACATTTGTATCCGACTTCAGTTAAAACAAAAAGACACAATTGGCGTGCTCATTCTGCTAGTCTGAAGTTTTCCTCATTTTACAGACTAGAAGTGAGCTCACCAAGAAACATTTCAGAACATTATGCGTTGTGATTGTCTAAAGCATGGTCTGTCAGATAGCAATTTATTCAAATATTCACTGGTCTCTTTGAATGTGGAAATGCATCCATAATGCTACCGTCTGACACATAAAGCCTGCAGAGCTGGGTGGGAGAGCTGGTACACTGCCGCTCTTTTGCTCCCTCTAGGTATTCAGAGCTCTGTTGCATTTCCTCTTTTGAAGACAGAAGAAACCTTTACATGCAAATGTGCAAGTGTGTACGCACACAAACAGACAAACAAGCTCCCACTTTCATGCAGATGTGTTTGTGTTTAAAGAGAATTCCAAATCGTGCCATACGTGGGCCGGTTGATGCTTTTAACCCGAAGGGATCCGATGGCAGGCTCCCTAATTGTGTGTGAAGCTGCCAACTGTTTTTTCATGGGTGTGTGTTTAATGTCTAACCATCCAGCTGACACAGTTGGATTTATTGGCAAAGATTTCAGCTAGTTAGCAGTCTGCAGACATATGCAGTGTTTGTATATGTATGTGTATGTACGCATGTAGGGTTGGGGATTGTGTGTGTGTGACTGTTGAGCCCCACAAACACAATGTAGTTGACTGTTGTTGGTAACAAACCCAATTTGCAAGCAGCTTAAAAGTTACTTCACTGAGTAGCCATATATCAACCCCGTCTCCTAGAAATTGCATTGCAACAACAAATACATTTTGATGGAAACATAATGTAATATAATACCGTTTTTTTGTTCAAATGATAAAGACACATTGCTGCACATATAATTAATATAATCTGGAAAGTAGCAAATTGATCATACTGCATATATGATCACATCTTCCATTTGTTTTCATATTTTATCTCCTTGTAGTAACTAAAGCACGATCAAACCTTTCTTTACACTTTAAGGTTATATAGGGAGTGATAGTCATCTGGATTAAAGATGGAAACATATTATATATACTGTATATTTTGAGTCTGGAAGCATCAAAGACACAATCTTTTCATAACCTTCAGAAGTTTGACATTTTCAGAAATACACCTTTTCACTTTTTTGCCAAGAGTAACATGCTTACTGTGAAACTCCTGCCAGCAGCTGGCTACTGTAGCTTAGCATTAAAAATGGCAACAGGTCTTCTGTGGAAAATTCTGTTTGTCTGCCCTCCATCCATCTTGACCACTGTGGAAAAAAATCCTGGGAATTACATTTACATAACATATTATTTGCACGTATACATAATCACTAGGAAACACAGGACAAATTCTTAATCTTGCGGTCACACGTTCAGTTGGACACTTTTACTTTTTTCCTCTCTCTTCCCCCTGTTACTCTGTGTCTTTGACTTTTATTGCATAATTTCTTCACACAATCCTCTGATCTGTTCAGCTTCAAAGGATCCTGTTGACACATGAATTATGGAATTGGATATTATTCAATATTGTTTCACGCTTTTGCTGCTCTTTACTTTGTGTTACTCTGTATTTATTGGCGCAGATCAGAATAAAACATGATAGTGACCCTGATTCGTAGTTACAAAGTCTGACTATTTGCTTACAATTGAATTTTGGAACTCCACTTTATTCACCATATAGAGTTATGTATAATAACGCATTATGCAAACATACACACTGTCACGCTCAAATATGTCACAGTTACTCTTTGCATATACAGTACTGCAAAGATGCACTGGGGTGAACACATTAGCTCTGCTTTCGTATTGCCTTGTGTTTTTTGTTCCTGTACAAACACAGTTTAGAGATTTGCTGAGCCCCACAGAGTAAAACCACACTTGGCTGCATATTCATGGCAACTGTGGATGTGTACATTTGTGACTTTCTTTAATCTATATAATTACCACAGATTCTGGGAACAGCCTATGGTGTAGTACTTTCTGTCAGGAGTGGCAGTGTGGTGGTCAGTGTAAAGCACAAAGCAGACGTTTGCCCACCCTTACACCAAAGCATGTTTCACTTGACTACACACACACAAACACACACACACACAGACACACACATGCTGAGTATGGTCAGTGGACTCCCTCAACACAAATGACTGACATGCACGACCAGCTTTAGCTTTTAATGAATTAGTCATAACTGTCATCATCAATCAATCAATCTATCAATCTCTCAGTCACTCCAGCAGGACTGCTATGGGAGCATGCATTATGCATAGTCTGTTAGTCTGAAAAAGGAGACAAACTGCTCATTTCACATGCATAAGTTTGTGCAGAGCTCTAAAGCACCTTTTGTAAGCTTATGAAGCATTAAGGTTTGGTGATGCAAACTGCGAGGCAACAGCTGCATGAGTGAGTTTAGCTTTCTGATGGGGTGACTAGCACTTCTCCTGACTTCCTGACAGCTCATTGGTTGAATTTCTTTCTGTTATTTTTCTCTGTCCAGAATAACACCTGTCACCCTTGATTTAGTAAGTGGACAACTTCTGTTGTACCTGCTGTGTACTTACTTTTCTTAATATTTTTTAGTGAGTGGTAAACAGTAAATAATATGAACTCATGTTTTTCCCTAATAACAGGAAACATTTCATGTTGATGAATATCACTGGTGACACTGAAAAAAGTTGTCAACATCACAAAAATTCTATGAAAACACTAAGAAACGTTCATTTGAACTGATTGGACACAGAAGAACACAGAAGAACTGTATTGCCTGTGTAGCCAACCTTTAACAGCTTATAGATTAATCTTATGTGATCTCTATTGTTATCCAAAAAATATTTAAAACTAGTGAGCTACATTATTACACTAGGCGACATGTTCCATCATAATGTTAAAATTGGGAACAACATTTTATTTTAAATTGAACTAACATCATTGTGCTGCTACTGTGTGTATTAACTCACAGCCATGCTATAGGCTTGTTACAGCAAATACTAGTTTTACTCTGTTTACTGAAAACTATAGTGCCAAGCTGTTTTAAGAAATCTACTGTGGGATAAATGATAAATGTGCTTGGAACTATAAAGGCTGGCAGGGGTGTGGTAGAGAAATTTAAAAGTAATGAGAGGCTGACTACAAATTTTTGTTGGTTTTAGATTTTCATGAAATGTGTTGAGGGTAAGAATATTATAGAATTGGGTAAAGGTAGGTGCGACTGTGGTGCAGTTTGTAGGGTAGTTTACTGTAGTCTATGAACCCCAGGGTTGGTGGTTTGCTTCCCAGTCCAGTTTTCTGGCCACATGTCGAAGGGTCCCTGGACAAGATACTGATCCCCAAACCGGGGGAAGTCTGTCCTCAAGAATTTCCTTAAGGGCATTAATAAAGTATAAATTTAAAATCTTCA
>JAUBNQ010000002.1:6750713-6761536 GCA_032353495.1 Ctenopoma kingsleyae | reverse complement strand
TGATCCCCAAACCGGGGGAAGTCTGTCCTCAAGAATTTCCTTAAGGGCATTAATAAAGTATAAATTTAAAATCTTCACTTTACGGTTAGAATTATGACTGTGTTTAGTGTTTGGTGTAAACTTGCAGTAAATTAATTCAATATACTGTCCTAAAAAATATAGCAACATTTGTTTATGTGAGAGACTGAAACATTTGGAAGGTACAGTAATGGGTCAAGCAAATTATAGTTTCGTGTTTAGTGTCGTAAACAGCACAGCAACTGGAAGAAAAATTGCATAACATATTAAGACCAATGTGAATGTAATTTAAAAAAACACAATGCAGTTTTTTTTCTCAGAGCCCAAAAAGGTTCATTCCAGTGTCAGAGTCACTGTTGATGTAATACATATTTAATACGTCAGTGTAGTTCTGTAGATACTATGTTGTTCTGACTGTCTTAACTCTTTAGAATTGCAAGGAGCTTGTTACAGACTCTGAGGTCAAACTGCAAAATGAAATATGTAATGTGTATCCTCAGCAAAAGTGCTTTGACTTGCACACTTCACACCTCAGCCTCCCATCCTGCTTTTGGTGGATTCATAATTAATGATATAAAAATGAATAATGCATTTTCATTTCACCCACTCCAGTAAAACAAGAATTTGTGGCGTGTGACCATGTCCACTGAACTTACAGTAACACAACTGTTTGTCTCCCAACAATGCATCCTCTCCTCTCCTCTGCTGTCCTTGCTCTCTTCTCCTGTAGAGTTGCCTGAGCCTAGCAATGCATTTTGCATATACCTGATGATCATCCACTTGCTTGTTCCATCTCTTGCCCAAAAAAGAGACGATCCATTAATCAGCAAATAGTGCATTACCTTTGTAATTAACATTCAACTGAGTTTCACCGAGTAATATTTCATTAGTTTATATGCAAATAATTTTGAGCGATTGCCTCATTTGGTCTGTGAGTGCAGTGATATATTGGTCTGGTGAAGAAATGTGTATGTGTCTGTGTGTGAGTGTGTATGCACTCATACTGTAGGTTAACGCATTTTCATGAACTCTCTCTATCTCTCTGTCTCTCTAACACACATACACATATACTTTCGGTCGCAAACAAGCATACACAAATTCACGCATACAAACACACACATGATAGATGGTTAGGCCAAATATCCTTGTGCCGGGTTTTTAAAGCATTAAGCTCTTTACTCACATTGGACTAATTTCAAATTCACTGCACTCCATCAAACCTGAGTTGACTGCTAAAACCTAAAACGGCAAGGTCAGTTACTTCTTATTTTACCTGCAACATACTTAAAGATCTTCGAAGGTTGCACCTCAAAACAGCAGCCAGGTCGGCGTGTTTATTTAACCAATGCATGGGAAAGCTTAAAAATGAAGACAATTTCATCAATTTTAGGTAGTAAGTACTCTGAAAAGGGCCATTTGGAATAATAAGTTTTTAAACTTTATGCTTCTGACTTTTTTGAAATGTAATGTTTTTACCTTTTAGTGTAAATTTTAGGATGAATCTACTGTACAACTCAGACCTTTGTAGATATTGATCATCTAATAAGTTAGAATTACATTGATTTCAAGTAAATGTTGAACTGAAGTGTTTGCTTGTTTGACAAAATTGACATTTTGGGAAACCACCAGTTCTCTTTACATTAGTTACATGATACGACTGATATCACTCCCATGAATGTACAATAAAGACAGGCTAATGTAATAGGCAGAAAGCTTAGCATTATAATTTAAAAATAGAGAAACAGATAGCATGCTCTTTCTAAATGTAACAAAAATTGCTTTTCAGCACTTCTATAGCTCACTAATTAACTTTTTATATATTGTTTCATTTAAACAAATGTAATGTAAAAATAACAAGTTACAACATTTCATTGTAACTTGTCCAGTATTTGGATAATACTGGGCTAAAAGTTTCACTCTGTCAAAAGATGCTAGCTAAGCTAATTGCAGTAGATTCACACTGAGATCAGGCTGAGCTATAAACAATGTAAAGCTGTGCAATCAGGCCAAGTTTCTAGGTCAACTTTTACCTAGCTGTGTGATAATGTGATGTTTCTCTGTGTCAAAAGCGATTTCAGGAGCTATACTAGCACTCGGTATTGGTTTTACTTCTGGACATCTGTTTATTTGTGGCGTGTACCCTGTTTGACTTTGCAGTAGCAATGTAACTTTGAGTATATTGATGGCCAGAACAATGAAAAAAGGTTCAAGACTCACAAGAATCTGATATTTTTTCCAACAAAATTTTGGACATAGATTGAAACAGAAATGTCTGTCTCAATGTCTGGTATTATGATGTGAATAAAATATATATTATTGGCTCCCTAAAACTGCTGTTTTGGCGCCCTGACACAGTAAACATATATAATTACTGTGAAGTTCCAGGGGTCTTGTCCATTTCTCAGGGACCTGAATCATTTAGTATTTGCCCCCTTCTTGATATATTATCTTGATTAATATATTATTTTGCATATTTGCCACACTTAAATGAATCAGATCATCACATTTTATAATATTACTCAAATATAACCCAAGTAAAACATGCAGTTTGTAAATGATGATTTTATTCATTTAGGGGAAAAAAGCTGTCTGAACTTGCCTGCCCCTGTGTGAAAAAGTAAGTTCCCCCCTTTCTAAATAATGTATGAACTGTGATTAACCAGATTTTTTGAAAAGCTGAGTTCAATTTCACTTGCCACACTGAGTCCTGATTACTGCCAAACCTGTTGAATCAAGAAATCACTTCAATAGAAGCTGTCTGACAAACAACAATGAAATTTAACCGTTTTGGAAATATGTGTCCCATTACATCTGGCATAAATCTAACACAGCATTTCATAAAAAAAACATCCTAACAACAATTAAACATGGTGGTGGGAGTGTGATGGTCTGGGGCTGCTTTGCAGCTTCAGGACCTGGACAACTTACCATAATTGAGCAAACCATGAATTATGTGGTCTACCAGAACATGTGGCTGAATTAAAGCTATTCTGCAAAGAAGAGTGAGCCAAAAATTCCTCCACAACAATATGAAAGACTCATTGCCATTTGTTGCAAATGCTTGATTGCATTTGTTACCACCAGATGACACAAGATTTATGGGGCAATGACTGTTTCACAGGCAGGTTTGGACAGCTTTGCCCCTTAATAAATGAAATCATCATTTAAAAACTGCATTCGTATTTACTCAGATTATCTTTGTGTAATATAATGATCATTAACAAATATGCAACAAAATAAAAAGAAATCAGGAAGGGGACTACTTTTTCACAGCACTGTGGTTTAGTTTGACATATGGTTTCTTGCTTTTCTTTCACCAGCAATTGTGTTCTTTTCTCATATAAAAAGTTGATAAATCCAACAGACAGATCTTGGGAAGAGGATATTAAGAGTGCATGCATGTGTGTCTCTGTGTACTCATTTATAATGCATCCTGTCAAAGAAGTGGAATGATATTAGATGTGATGCATGTCAGATATTGGTCATCAAGGCAACTCAAGACACACCTTAACAGGAGGGGACAGATCATTCCTGTATATGCATGTGTATCTGCACATGCACATATTGTGTGTGCATATATTTCAGCTGTGTCATTTTCCCAAAAGAACTTAATGCATATGGTGGTGCAATCATAAATTCGCTTTGTCAGACTAAACCACTTTATGGAAGGTACTCGCTGATGGTTGGTAATTATATGAGATCAGGCAAAGTGAGGGCAGGAAATAGATGGAACTGCAATCACCTTTAGCTGTCACAATGTTACAGAATTCTGCAAAATTGCACTGAGTTTTGTGTCTACTCAGATATAAATGCCTGCCTCAATAAATCTGAAATGCTTATAGGTATGTTAAGGCAGGAGCATACTGTAGGTCCTTCATTTTACAGTTTTGCTATCCACTGAAGTGTTTTGATATTTACACTCAGCTGTGGTTTGTGCTATTTAACTAAGTGAACAAAATATTAGAAGTAGTAATAATGTTAACTTGCATGCTGCTTAATAGCTCTGAAATGTCATACTATAGTCAAGTGTAGTCAGAGTTAAACACAGCTCAAGGCTTATTTATACCAATTACTGGACCTAGGTGACTTTGGGAACACACATGTGTTTAAATGACAGCAGCTTGTGTATAAGGAGTGACATTAAAAGTTGTAATCCATAATTTGGTGTGAAGAGTGTGAATAAATAGTGAACACTCGACAGTAAAACTGATATGAGTGAATTTTACAAAAAGGTAACATGCCCTATGATGTAGAAAGATGATTACATAATGTTAATCTTTTTAAATGTAAAAACGTGAATCCAATACAAAAATGGCAGTTAGGAATAGCATAAAATGATTGATTGAATGAATAAAAATCTTAGGATTATAGCTTTAAAATGTTTTTCGTTCAATTCAGTTTGGGCGCAACCAGATTAGAAGTCCCATTTACCTCTTCTAGAGCAAGTGTGTCTCTATGGTAGGTCAGCATCATGTGTGTGTGTGTGTCTGTGTGTGTTACAGCTTCTACCGTCAAGCAATATCATTACATGACAACTGCCAATGTGTCCATGTAGGTTGATTCATTGGCCCAGAGTCCGGGGGCTTGTCCAGGAAAGAAGGCTCTCCATCAAGCTGGTAGCGAGCAGACACAGGCCTGAAGCTGACAGCTTTCCAATATGTAAACTCTCTCTGTTTATTTATTTGATTCTTAATGACCTCAAGTTCAAGCCAAGGGGCATTTTTTTTCCTACGGTGACAAAAAACAACAATAACTCATTTTTCCTGTTGATCATTTGTCACTGGCACATCAAAGTCAAGGACTTGAGTAACTTTGAATGGAAAGTTTGTTCTGCACTTGAGATGGATGCCTTTGAAAGTTTACCCTTTAATACCAATAAGTGCTTATGTCAGTTCTTGCCCCTTCCAACACATACACACACATTTTCGTCACACTCACACACCTTCCCCTCTGCCTCCCTCTCCATTCAGATCTCCCTGCTTTAATCAGAGTAATGTCAACCCATCACAGCACTATGGGCTGACTTAGACCACAAGACAGGTAATGAGATTACACAGAAACTACAGCACTGCATGCAGTTCAGTTAGCAGAGGTGGAATGGGGCAGCCTCCCCTGCTCTGTCTTTGTCAGCTTTTGGAAGGGCATTCAAATGAGCTGGCAGAGCACAAAACATAGCTTGAGCTCTGCCACATCACACCTGTCTCTGAAAGTGGCTGTGAGTTACCTGTGGCACTTTCTTGACATGTCTCAATTGAAGAAAGAAAAGGGCCGACTGTTACTTTGATGTGTTGTTATTTCCTCCAGTCCGATCTTCGAGTGACTCTTGAAGTTGCAATGTCTCAGTCTCTCAATGCATCAAACTCTTTGGCTCATTTCTGAATGTTAATGAACTCAGCAATAATCTTTGTTGGATGTTTTTTTCTTTTTTTTTTGGCAGGGGTTGGTTCACTGATTCTCTGTCTAATTTCTTGTGAGTCTTTCAGTGTGGGCATGCATGTGTGCCCGTTTTCATATCAGTGCGTGTGTGTCTGCGAAGTACAGAGTGGGGATGGGGTGAGTCTGGATAGCTCATTTAGGTGAGGTGAAAAAACAGAAAAAAACATGGCATCCTTGTTTTAGTCCTGAACAATGAGACTCATTAAATCGCTGTGTTTGTTCTGCCAAAGATCACAGTCTGCTTGTCTTATTGGAGGAGAAGGTTGCTACCATCAGACCAGCAGAATGATTATACCACAGCAGTTAGCCAGGATCTGCCTTTTCATCATTAATCTGCACCTGCAGCGTGTTTTATCTGACTGTGTGCTCCCTTCCTGTTCAATATGTACTGTGTGTGGATGTATATGTCTGTATATAAGCTTATGGGCGGCATGCATGTATTTTAAGTATGGTACACATATTATGAATGCTAGGAGAGTGTGCGTTGGAGGATGCTGATATGTTTGAATGTACTGCATCATCCAGGGGATCCTAATGTCATGGGGGGGTCAGACGATAGCCAGATTAGAGGTGGTGGGGGATCAAGGAGATACCGATGCAGGAGCTCTCATTCTGGATGCTGTGCAGGAACTTCAGATTTGCGTGTGTGTGTGTGTAAACCTCTCCCCTCTTCCCAGAGGACAGAGTAAAACTTCAAAGGCATCTAGATTATCGTTCATTAATGCAAATCAGTGTGTTTGAAATTAAGTGAAATATATGAATGCAGAGAGAGATTGTTACAGAGTGGCTTGCTTGGTCCTTAAGCAAATGAGGTTCTTTCTTTCACTCGTCCCTCTCTCATGGTTGGAACTTCATGCATGCATTTTTTTTTTACTGTTCATTATGCTCTAATACCCACACCGTCAACATCATGGATGAGCTCGGCTTGCCTGGGGGTTGAGAAATCTGCATCCAAGTGTCACACATGACCACCGGGTATCCTCACAGGTGATCCATCACCATGGTAACAGGACAACAGGGACCAACTAGTAATGAAACAACTGATCGATGTGGAAACTGTAATTAAAAGTGCAGCGCTAATAAGTACCTTGGGAGCAATAGCCATTCCACATGTGTGGTCAAGCATGCGAGGAGGCTGAAGATGATGAGGAGATGGAGGACAGGAGGAATGGAGTGAGGCATAAGAAAGGATGGAGATGGATATGGAAGGTATTAAAAATGAGTAGAGTTAGAATGGAGGGAGCAAGGGATGCTAGAGGGCTGGAATGAGTAGGGCTGGGTGAGAAGATTAAAGCTCAAGTGTTACGATGGACAGATTGAAAAAGCATGAGGTCAGGGAAGGCAGAGGAGAGTGCTGCTGGCTGAATATCTAACAAGTAGCGAGAAAGCAAGAAAGAGAGAAGGCCAAGGAGGACGTGGACAGGAACTGGCTGCAAAGGGAAAATATCACGTTTGAATTACAGGACCTCTTCTGTTTCTCAGCCAGATGTGTGTACCCAACCTTTGCTAATTTAACACTGTTTCCAATCCAGTGACGACTCCAAAGATGAAGCAATGGATGAAGATGAAGAGGAATTAAAATGCGGCCCTTTGTCTCCTAATCTCTTGCTCTATTTTATTAGGATTCGCCCCCATACACAACATAATTAAAATCCATCTTAAGTCTCAACAATAATGAATCACAAATGCATACTCCCCAACATGTGTGGGTTGGAGTGAATGCAAACACACATGCTCATGCACGCCAAAGTCATAAACCTTGGGTGGGTTATTCTTCTAAATCCCTTCGTAAACAATTAGGCAAGTTATAGAGTGTTTAATGAGATAAAAGAAGATAAGACCTTGTCTTTTGTTTGTCTGTCCGTTGGGACCACAAGCTAAGAGTTAGTTTGTGTTATCAGGATGTCTCCCCTGAGGCGGTTGCAGAGCGGTGGAGAGCTCCAGGCATTAGCACACACTGCTCCATCTCACAGCGTGTGGGTCTACACATGTGAGGGTTTGTTTCAAGTTCAGTATGTTGCTGCAGGTATAAACGAAGTATCAACTTTATGCAATTTGTCTTTTTTTATTTGGCTCTGATTCTCTCTTTTTTTTTCCCCGTCTCTCCAGGCCCCATTCCCCCTCAGTGCTGAATACAAGTATGGCATCCTTTCAGAGCCCTGCGCACCTTCAGACAACACAGCACAGCAGAGGCACGTTTCAGTTGCCCGGGAGGCGGCAAATTAAACACGGCTGTGAATGAGAAATTCCTCCCTTTCTCTTTTCATTTGAATTTGTGATTGCTTGCTGTGGTGTTGCTGTCTGCTGCTACACATTGGGAAGCATGAAATGAGAAGAGCTTTAGTGGTTATTGAGACTCATGCGGTGTTGAGCGGACAGGATACAGTGAAATCTCATTTTCATTCATACCAGCCAGAGCTCATTCAAAACAATGTGGCCAGGAGCTCTGCTACAACGGACAGAGAATCATCCAAAAACATTTGAATCAATTATTATTGCTGTTACTGATAACCACTTTCTTCATCTCTGCCCATCTGCCTGACTCTCTTTGTCTCTGTCTTGCCGTCGCTTATTGATTCCTCTCTCATACATAGTCCGTGCTTACTAGTTATCACACATCATCCACTAATTGAGAGAAAGGAGCCTGTTCAGTCAACAACCCCACAAATCTAAAAGATATCTGCTCCTGACATATGTCTGCAAATTTTGTTCCCATAAATGATTCATGTGTCTTTGCATCTGATGGCACAATTCATATTCTTGTTTACTTGTTCTCTCCACTTTATTTGTGATGTGTTTTCTTTTTTATATATATACATAAGATTGCAATTACCAGTCTGCAGAATAACCAGGGAGGAAATAGCAGAAATGTCACCACACTCGACTGAGCTAAACTGGCTAAACGATGACAAGCACTCTCCCTGTCAGAAAAACAGACTAACAGGCGTCAGGGTTTTTACGTACACTTCACGATCCTCATTAGGCGAGGGTAATGTGAACGTTCGGCTCTGCAAATTGGCCAAACATCAAAGCATCTTCTGATATAAAAAGTAGATAGAAGGGTATCAGATCATAAACCTCAGGATCATATAATGTGGCGGATCTTTTTTTCTTTTTTTTTTCTAACGAGGGGTGTGCACATGTGAGGGACATGTATTTTTCATCATGTTTTGCTGTGCGAGAAATGAAAGATCATACATTATTATGATTTCTTACAGACAATAAGCCACCAGAAAGATGCATTCGCTGCTACTTTTAAGATTACGGATCACTGCCCTTTATAGTGTGAAGAATAGCTGTTGTTAGAACGTTATCCTTGAGCTTTAATTTTCCACACAATTCCTCTCAGCTTTACATCAACACTGCCTTTCCACGTCATGTCCCGAAGCTGCAGCTGTCTTTACCCTCTCTACTCCCTGTGTACTAATTTGTGTCTTGGCTAATGACACATTCATCTTCGGTCACCTTCAATGCATTTCCTCTCAAAGCGCTTCTTGATAAATGCTCTCACTTTCTAGAGGCCACCAGTGTCAAAACATCAGAGGGTAGAGTGGCAGTGTAAATACCAACAACGGCTGCTTCCTGCAGGGTAATCACCACCGCTGCTGGCCGGCTCCTGGCACTCAGCACCCTGCCTAACTTCTGTCTTTGATTTGCAGCAGAGGGAATGTATTATCTTTGTGTGTGCAAGCTTTCATCTATATGTGATTAAGCTATACTGAGCAAAAGGTAGGGTGCAATCAGCGCTCCATTTGTGAATAGTAAGGGGGTCTGTGACCATGAAGGGGAAATGGGAAATGGGAGATGGCGTGTCCGGTGTTTTGGCAGGGTAATGGAGCCTAAGAAGTCATTTAGGACCAGCTCTGCCCTGTCACATGCCTGTCACACAGCTGGCTCGGCAGTGTCAGATCCGATGTGCGTCTGGTTGAGCGCTGCATGGTACGCTGGCATCTCCCACAGTCCTGCTTCAGTCAAAGACAACACACATCACAATCAAAACGCACGCAGAGGCACACGTCCATACATCACGTCACGGAAAAGCAAAAGCTGAGCTGCAGCGGCCCCGTCAAACTATCAAATCTGTCCCCGTCAGATAAACATCCTCTCGGCTCCGTGACATTTCACCAACGTAAGGCTGCAAAAGTGCACGGCTGCACACGCGTGTGCACCTATTCAAGTGTTGTGTGTTCATGTCTTTCTGGGTGTTTTATTTATGCATGCAGGAATAACAGGCCTTTTATATAAAGAGCAAAATTAATGTATGACCCTGTTGTACTGGGTAATAAATCACCCTTCATGAAGGATGAGTGTTTTTTTTTTTCAGCTCCCCCCTAAAATGTTACCATTAGCATTTTGTTGTGTTGTGTCTATACAAATGATTGTAAGAATTATGCAAAGAGGATTAGATGATGCCAAGTGTTTCTGGCACGGTCATAAGAGTCATGTCAGACTTGCCTGTTTTTGATCAATGAGAAAAGAGCAGCAAGTTGACTTCATTTGACTTGACGTGGACTTTTAACTCCCTGTCAAGTTGAATTTAATTATTTGAAATTTGTCTTTTTCATGCTATACAAACTGCAATATTTGTCTTGCTGACACACTTTGTACCAGGCACTACACATTTAAATGGCTATGACAGCAAACTGTTTTCAAATGAGAAAAATTATCCCCATCAGTGTCCGCAATTTTTAAAGACCAACATAATTTAGTATTTTTCAATTTGGTAAACATGGATAAAATAAAATCAATTTTGATGTAACTAAAGATGATCAGATACTTATCCCTTCCCTTCTACCCAGACTCCAGTGCAGTCCTTTCAGACTTAGAGAACTTTAGTCCAGCAGCAGGGCATCTCTTAGTCAAACCACCTCCAAAGGTTTCACTTTGTCTCTTCAAAGTCCTCCACTTCCCTGTACTCCATTTGTCCTCCTCCTCCCTTTCCACACCCTGTGTGAGGTTGAATTAATGTTTGACTGTGGGAGACTTGTAGATGGCAAATGTTCACATTCATTATGCATGACTTCCATGTTGCTGTTAATTTCTCGGAGCCAGCCAAGTCGAGGAAATGATTTTGTACATTATGTTTGTTTAATGAAATTGTCACACTAATGGAAGTGAGGCTGAATAAGATGGAGATGACTGTTTCTGTTTGTCGTTTTTATTACCTCTTTTTTTTATTGCAACCAGTTTTCACATCATCACCCTCACACAGTATTTATGGACCACTGCTATACTCAAGGAGTTCAGCAAGAAGAATTCTGTTGCATTCCTAAAAATTATTCATGTGCTCACAGATGGTGGTGTCCTCAGCATGTCGTCATTCATTTTCCATTGATTTTATATATATATATAGTATATACTCTGTATAT